>MU400705.1:0-78555 GCA_022578965.1 Xylaria sp. FL1777 | reverse complement strand
AACCCTAACCCTAACCCAAACCCCCACCCTAACCCGAGCAACCCTGAAACCCTCATACCTTTCTAACGGGTAACGCGCCTCTTCTTCATAAAACCTCTTTTTTTTTTCCATTTTCGAAAAATACTGTTTATAACCCTAAAAATTTTTTACCTCTTTTTCATAAAACACTATAATTCCCTTTTTTTTTTTTTTTTTTTTCCTTCTTTTTTATTACACGTTTAACCCTAAATTCTATACTTTTTACTTTTTTTTTACCCTTTTTCTTTTTTCATACTTTTACTTTTTCTTTATAAAACACCTTAAAAAAAAAAAAAAATCTGTAACGTAACCTTAATCTTTTTTAACTTCTGCCGTTTTATACTATAACAATAATCTTGCCCCTTTTTTTTTACATTTTCTTTTTTTTTTCTTATAAAACATGTTTTTTTAAAAACAACTTTAATATTTTTTTTTTTCTTTTTTACAATTTTTTTCCTTTTTATATACTACTTTTTATTTTTTATTCCTATGATAATATCTCATTTTTCGTTCATTTTTTTTTCTCCAACTATAATTTTAAACTTTACTTTATATATAACAATATATTATTATATAACTTTACTTGTTCTTTATAAACCTGTAACCTCTTTTTTATAAAACTTTAATTTTTTCTTTATAAACCTCTAACTTTTTCTTTATAAAACCTTTACTTTTTTCTTTTTAAAACTTTCTTTTTTTTTTTATAAAACTTTAACTTTTTTTTTTATAATACTTTAACCTTTTTTTTATAACCTTTAACCTGTTTTTAATTAATCTTTTACTTTTTTTTTATAACACTTTTACCTCTTTTTTATAAAACTTTTACTTTTTTCTCGTAAAACTTTGACCTTTTTTTTATAAAACTTTTACCTCTTTTTGATAAATCTTTAATTTTTTCTTTGTAAAACTTCCACTTTTTTTTTATAAAACCTTTACTTTTTTTTTCGTAACATACCGGAAATAACCCCCCGAAATAAAAAACAATCACTATAAAACTTGTATTTTTAACCTGCTGCTTTTTGAAATTATAACATTACTATAACATTTCGTTATACTTTCTTTTTTTCTGCTTTTATATCTTTTTCTTAAAAAATCAACTTATATTATATATTTTCTTTTACTATACATATATATTTATTACTTTTTTTTTTTTTATAAACTGTATTTCTTGTTTTATTTAACCCTACTTTTTTTTTTAATACATTCTTTTTTTCTTACAATATTATACTTCTTTTTTTGCAAACCTTATTGCGTATTCTTAAACTATTATTTTTTTCTTTTTAAAACATTATTTTGTTTTTTTTAAACTTTACTTCTTTTTTATAAAACTTTACTTTTTTCTTATAAAACTCTACCTCTTCTTTATAACAATACAAAAAATTGCATTTTTTCTTTTTTTTGCAATATATGTTTTCGAAACAATAACTCATTAAATAACATATGGTATAATAATAATCCTGTTTTTTTTTTCTTGTGTTTTAAAAAAACACCTTTTTTTTAAACGTGACTTAAAATAATAATAATAGCGGTTACTTAACAATTTAATAATCATAGCGGTTAGTTAACAATATAATAACAATAGTAGTTACTTAACAATATAATAATAATAGCGGTTATTTAACAATACAATAATTATAGCTGTTAATTAATAATATAATATTAATAGCAGTTATTTGTAACGGACCTATTATACATTAATATAACGGGTTTGCTTTTGAGGTCTTGATTTGTAGGCAACAATAGGATCTTTAGCGGTAGTCCGTTAAGGAGGTTTTCGGGGTACTTTTACTACTGTGCATTAATAGGGGTCTTAAAGGATTAAAAGTAATGAGTATATTAGTGCTTAGCGGTTATAAGGAAATTAATAGCTGAGGAGTTAGAACTAAGTGAGTGACTAGTTATAAAAAGGGTATAATTATATAGACAAAGGAGAAGTAGGAAAGGTAGAGATTTTTTTTTTGGATTACTGCAAGTTTAGTAAACATTGGATTACTGTGAGTTCGGTGAGCACTAGATTACTGTAAGTCCGGTAAGCTAGGTGAGCTGTTATGTGACTTGGTTTTAGTTAGCAAGGAAGAGGTGCTAGGTATGTATGGAGGCATTAGGCCGCTTTAAAGGCCACCTTAGTGCTAATTTTGTAATATTATTCCCTTTTTTTTAGAATTGTTGTTTTAATAATTTCCCGTAAGTATTTTCTTTTTTTTTCTTTTGTGCGTTAAAATGTTAGGGCGTATCGAAAAAACTAACTGCTTATTAAAAACAAAGCAGAGACTTGTTTTTGCTTTTTTTATTAATTTTACTAGTTATAAAGTTATGCTTTGTTTTTGCTGCTTTGATTGGTTATTAATGTGCAAAATGACAGATAATGTGTTTTGCTGCTTCGAGTGCGTACGTGCTAGCTGTTTTTGCGATAGATCAGGAGTTCTGATTAACTTAATTAATAATATAGTTTTTGAGCACTGTTGTTTTAAGAAAGAAAAAGAGCAGGCAGAGCAATAGCTGCTTTTAGTTTAGGAGAAACTAAAACGAGCTTAGAACAGCTTTAATTTTGTTTTAAGCAAGCTAGCTTAGCTTTGCACATAGAAACGTTTTCTGAAGGCGAAGGGTATTAAAATGGTTTAGCGAGAGCTTTAGTCCTTGGATGAATTAGACAAGATGGAGCATATTAAGAAGGAACAAAAGGCGTTAGCAAAGGAGCAGAAACAACAGGAAAAGCGGGCTAGGGCAGCGCAGGCTGCTTTGTCTGAGTTTAATTAGGATTTCCTAGATGTTTTTTTTAAGGCTGACTTTCTTTCTTTAGTTTTGGGCAGTTAGAGTGTTAGCAGTAGAACTAATTTACAATTGTTGCAGCAGTTTTTAAGTGTTTTTTAAGTTTTTAAGTATTGTTAGCATGTAAGTATTTTTTCTATTTAACGAGGTATTTAATGTTGTTGTTATTTTAACAGGAATCTAGTATATTTTTTACTTTATAAACGTTTTGGTTTGTCTTTATTTTTAATTGTGTTTTGATAGGTATATTAATAGGCGCTGGTTCTAATAAAGAGATGTGAAAAACCGGGTAAATCTGCATATTCTTTAGTAATGACAGTTTATAGTTAGTAGGTGAAATGACTTCTTTAACTTTGAAAGGACTAAGTTTTTTGAACTTTAATTTGTTGCTTAGTTGTTTTGTTTTGATTTAGGGGATATTAGTGTTCGTATTTTGTTTTTGTTGTAATATTACTTAATAATACAATAATCATAGCGGTTAGTTAACAATATAATAATAATAGCAGTTAATCAACAATATAGTAATTATAGCAGTTAGTAAACAATATAGTAATTATAGCGGTTATTTAATAATAGAATAACAATAGTAGTTATAGAACAATATAGTAATAATAGTGGTTCTTGGTAGAAGGAAGATACTAGGGAGAGAAGAAAGAGAGCGGTTATAGAATACAAAGAGTTGTTACGATAAAGGATCCGAACGAGAACGAAAAAAAAAACGTAGCCCGAATAAAATACGGGCATTTGTAGCAAAACGTCGAGTGTGCTACGCTTGCTTTTTCTTTGCACTTAGTACTATGGAGTAAGAAGAACCTGCTGTGCGGCTTAGTAGCGCTGTTTTTTTACTTGTGTACCTATAGGGAAACCTGTACAAAAAGCCGGATAAAAACCCTATGCAATAATGTTTACGCTGCTACTTCGAAGCTTTACTACTTTGTAAACACTGGTTCTTACTAACTAGCTTGCTGGACAGAAGGTAAGGTTAAAAAGCGGAAAGACTTTTTTTCTTGAAGCTTTTGGACCTCTTGCTTTGCTAGGAAGCGCAGAAAAGCTTCTTGCTGGTTTTTTCCTTTTTACTTGCTTTTTTTCTTCTTTTTTTGTTTTTTTTTATTTTTGTTGCTGGTTTTCGCTTTACGCTGGTTTTTTGCTATGTTGTGTATTGAGTACACTAGCTATGCCTTTTTTGCGTTCTTTTAGAAAGAGAGTTCTTTTGCTTATTTCCTGTTTGCTAATAGCTATAATACTGGTTCTACAAGCTTATTTACAATCTTTTTTAAATCAGCAAGTTTGTTAGCTTTACGTTTCCTGTTGAAATGCTGCTGCGTTACTATAGCATTGCTAGTTTTCACGTTTTCTGTTATATTTGCACTCCGCGAACAAAATGCTAGCTACTTGGTAGGTTAAAGTTGCTACGCTAATTCTAGCGATCCTAATTATTTGATGTTAAAACGCAAACTTGCAAAGTTATAGTTAAGTGTTAAGAATTTAAATATTGTTTTAAGTAAAAATAGACTTTTTGTGTTGCTGTTTTACTATGCTTTGGATATCTTGAGCCCGAATACTAACCTGGCAGCTAGTCGATTTAACAGTTGCTTTTACTAAGTTCGTAAGCTTGCAAAAAGAAGGGTGGGCAAAGGGGTCTAGGGTTAGGGCCATAGTTATGCTAGTGATGTTTTATATCTTTGTATAGTTGTAATAACTATTGACCCTTGTTTATAGCCTTAGTAATGACTACTTATTTGCAGCTAGTTTTCCGAAACTTTTGCTATTAAAGTTTCTTGCTTTTGCTTTTCTTAACTTATTTAAATCGGTTACATTAAATAAAGAATTAAATTAGTTGTTCTTTAAACGAGTATAAGTGGTCTTTGGCAATACTGAACCCATTATTCTTCGCAAATAAATTAACGTGGTTGAAAAGCGCGTTAGCTGTAGAAAATGGGTTGCCTAGGATAAGTAGGTTAAAAATGGTCTTTAGAACTAGGGACGGTAAATAGTGGCTAGCTAACGAGGTGCTTGCTTTAAATAGCAAGGCTAGCATAAGAGAAGTCTGTTTAGGCAACGCTATTATAAATAAAGCGCCTTTAATTGAACTTGGTACAGGTAATCTTGCCGGTAAACTTTGGGGCAGTAAATATAAAGAGGAAGAGTTGTAGCTATCCGAATTTAATAGTGACTACTTTTGTTTGTGTTTTTACTAATGTACGCGTTTATACAAACGAACTAAATCTATAGAAAGCTGTTGACCTTTTTTTACGACTTTACGAACTAACCTTAAGGCCGATTCAAATTTTTCTCGAGTAGCAGTTGGCAGGCTAGCAGTGCAAAACGGTTCGGCGGACTGGGATATTAGAAAGACAGAGGTAGGACTGGTTTCCGGGCTAGGCATGGGCATTTGTATACGTTGGAGCTTTGGTGGGTTACAGAAAGTGTTGCTGAAGAAAATCTCATAATCGGTACAGTTTTTTTATGCTAGCTCGTTAAGCCCTTTATGGCTACGCAGGTGCAAAACAGTGCTAAAAAGGTAAGAGTAGGCATTATTGTTACTGAGGCTATAGAATAGAAAGATATTATTGCTACTACAACTAAATATAAAGGATTGGCGAGTTGAAGTAGTTATAAAAGCAGCAGATAGCCTATTACGTAGCAGAAGTAAACGGAAAGGAAAATAACGAGACATGCGTTGTTTTTTTTGACGATAAAATAAATTATTTAGAGTAAAAGCGTACTTATAAAACAACTAAGGCTTAAGAGCTTGGGAAGACATTATGTAATATAAAGGTTAATTAGAATTACAAAATTAAAGTATGTAATAGATATATTTCTAATATTAACAGAGTAAAGTGTATAAACAGAATTAAATCAACAGAATATATAAAAAGAAATAGGAAATAAATAACATTAGGTAGATAGAAAAATACGGTATGCATTACTTTTTTGGAATAAAGCTAATAAAAGCGTTATATGTTTGTAGTAATTCCTCTGAGAAATTGATATAGACACATAAGAAATTAATACAGACACATGAGAAATTGATATAAATACATAACGCTTATAGCCACATAACGAACAACTTTACAACTACCTATCACACTTTAACAGAAAACACATCGTTTGGTTCCAAATGAAAAGGGCTATTTAAAAATACTAATAGCTTTTCTGTAGGGCCAACAGTTGCAGAAATATTTATATATATGCTACTATATGGATTCTTTAGGGCATATAAGCATATAGCATGAATAGCGTAGCGACTATTGGTTTTATAACTAAGCTGTTGGTGTTTTTGAATAGAGCACTCGATTTTAGTCCAAATAGCTAGTTTAGAACTGTATTACGACTAGTGGTTGCGAAATTATTTATTATATGGCTATAAGCGTTATGTATTTTTAGCAATTTTTTATATGCCTGTAGTAACTCCTAATATCTAACGTGGTTTACAAGCAAGCAACGCACTTTTCACTATTTTATTAGGTTCAATTATTAACAACTTTACAACTAAGGCATTTATTATTAAAAATTAATTGGATTTTGATTTATTACTCGTTTTTATATCTTTATTACAAGTTTTTGCATTGTGGCCGGTTTTGCTGCATTGTTTATATTGTTGCTAGCGCAGCAAACTTGACTTACTACTACTACGTTTTTTTGACGTTTATAACTGCACTAGCTTTTTTATACCCTTTTAGGCTATTAAATCTATTGCATTTTTTATAATAAGACTTTCTTTATTTTATAGGCGCTTTTTTTTATCCTTCTGGCGCTTGCTAAGTGCTTTATTTGCTTTGCGAAGCCTTTAGTTTTATATGTATATATGTAGTTTTTTTTCTTTTGTTTCTTGTTCGAATTACATTTCTTTTCTAGGAACAATAGAAAAGTAGCTAGAAAACGTTTTAGATTTTAGATAGCATTACCCGAGTACTTAAATTTTAGTTTCAAGAATTCTTATCTTTTCTTTTTATGTCTTTTTTTCTTGGTATTGTTTTTTACTACAAGAACACGAGCAAATCGCGAATTGGCTCCTTAAGCGAAAGAACGGATCTTTATATGTTCTTTGCGCTAACGGGTGTTTTTATACAACGTTTTAACAAAGGACCCGGAGCTGAAGAGCTAATAGTTATGCTGAATTAGAACAATGGCCGAGGACGAAACGATAGCACAACGTAGTATTAATTAACTTGCGCAAGCGTTTTTTTTCCTGGCTTGCTTACGAAGAACACATTGCTAATTTTCTTTTATGCAACTATAACGCGTCCTTGGCTAGCAATAACGCGGCTTCAAACCTTAGAACTTAACTATTAGCTCTCCGAACGCGCAGGTATTAATGTTAACACAAGTAGCTAGCTTACAACAAAGATCTTAAAACCTATTAGGAATAGTTTACGCGGGTTAGCCATACTATTGCGGAACATAGCATACAGGCAGAGGATATTTACAACTTTGGCAAAATAGGGTTTTGAATGCGTAAAAGTACTAGCCTAATAGTAATAACTAGCGCTGAAAAACGTAAACGTCCTAGGCAAGCGGAGCTAAAAAGCAAAGTATAGGTGATGGTAAATCAGGCTATTAACTTCTAAGGTTGAGCAGTGCTACTATACTTTATTTTCTTAAGCAAAGTGCACTTAGCATTATAGTATTGCAACAAAAAACTACTGGCTAACTAGGTTATTAGCCTGTTTAAGAATAGCTGCAGTATGCTTAAAATAGCTAGAAGTTAGATTTAACACTTTGATGCTTATATGAAAAGCTATACTAAAGGGGCTAAACGCTTTTTGATCTTAGATGTTTAGAAAAGCTACTATACGACGGAATTTAAGAAATATTGCTACGCTAACAACATACTTTTTTTTTGGATGCTGGCTTATTTGTTCTATAAGCTTTAGCTTTTCGATTTGGTTCTTTTTTGTGTTTTTTAACGGCGTTACAGGCAATATACAAAACGGTTTATGCAGTAGCATTTAACTTACATGAACAAGGCGGATTTTCTGGCTGCGTTTTTGGACGCGTTTTAATAAGCCTTTACGGAAAACAATATTTAATCTAGCTTTAAAGCAGCTAGGCTTATGCTTTTTCATGCAAAGAGGATCTTATTCGCTAGGGAGGTTTAAAGAATAGCAAAAATACCATTGGTTAATTTTAAAAGGCTACTTTTAGTTTTAACGGCAAGGATACGAACTACTTTACTTAAGGCAGAAAAGCAATTAAGTTCGGGGAAAAGTAAGGTGCATATGCATTTTAGAAGCTTGGGAACAGTTATGTTGGACTTGATGGACTTTATGATAGAAGGAGCACAGGAAGTTATGCATTAGTTGGCTATTTTGTGCTAATACGCAGAAACGCTTTAAAAGAACAACCATAGGGGTAGCAAGCGTGGCAAAACAAAACAAGAGCAACTACTGCGTAAAAAACCGCGTATAGTACTAGGTAGTTAAAGAATACTAGAAACAAAAAAGAAAAAGGTAATAGAATGCAGAGAAGAAGAAAAAAGGAGTAATTTAACAAAGAAGGCATAAATAGGTTAGAGATGGTATAACATCTGTAGAAGCACTAGATATAATGTACGAACTTGTTAGGTAAATAAAAATACCTCAAAGGAAGAGAATTCTAATGAATAGAAATGTAGTTGGTATGTTGTGCTTAATGCACTTACGTTAGTGCATGAAGTATGCAGAAAAGTAATATATATATTTCGGTGTTGCAACTATTTGTGTAATGTAAGTACTTATAAATTATAGTATGCTAAAAATAATAGTTATTTTTTTTTTTTTTTTTATAGAAGGGGTTCTATGGCTAGTTCTATATAAAAAGGTCTTTATAGCTAAGCATATATATATGCAAAGGTTTATACGAAAAGGTCTAAGTATAAATTATGGCATATGCTTAGGTTTGTATATAACTAATCGAGTTTTGTTTAGTAGTAAAACTATAGCGTTTTTATACTACGTAGTAACAAGGACAGAAAACGAAGCAGTATAGTAGGCAAAATAGCATAGATAGATCTTTTTTTATTTAATTTGTAGAGCGTGCTAGCATATGTTTGTGCTTTATATAGTATATAGCTAAAAGCAACTTAGTTTTTGCTTAGGTAGCAAGCTAGTTTTTCCTTAATGGCGTTGTTATTTTATGTGTAAGTGCTAGTAGGTTCCGTATTTTAACATTGTTTTTTTTTGTAGCACTTTTATTTCTGGTGCATTACTTTATTTTGGGTTTCCGAGGCTTGCTATGGCTTGTCTTTGGCTCTTGGTGACTAGGAAGGACTACGCTTTTAGCAGCAGTGGTAGATAGGCCTGTGAAATAGCAGAACGAGAAGGGTGCTGCTTTTAAGACTATAGACGCTGCGTTAAGGTAGGTGCTTAACTTTTTTGCGAATTGCGCGAGTACTTTGTTTTTGCGCTGTTGTAGGATCTTTGCGCAAGCTTAGTACTTTTTGCGGCTTTGCAACACTATACGAAGGTTGTGCTTGTTTTTAATGCCCTTGTTGCTAATTGCTAGCTGCTAAACCTCCGTGCTTTGAGAGAGATCGGTATATAGATTGTAGTTGTTATTATTATATAGGCATACGTCCTCTTATTTTGAATACTTTATGAACTTGTTATAGTAGTTCTATTTTTTCGGATTGTAAAACGGATAGCAAGCTGCATTTTTTAATAAAGCCGTAAGTAGTCTAGCACGGGAAAAGGAGGGGCAGGAGGTTTTTATGGAATTTTTTGTTCGAAGGCCAGAGGTCGCGTATAAAGCTGCAGAATTGTTGTTTTCGTTGTTTGGGACTAGAAGCGCTGTATAGCTACCGTTGGATTGCTATGTTAAGCTGGTCCTTTGTGCTATGTGCTTGTGGTGCTCGTGATAGGCAGCTACTTTTTATAGGACCAAACCCGCGGAAAACAGGTACATCGTTTAACAGTGCTGCGTTATTAAGGCGCAAGGAAACTATAGCTTTTGTATGTTCTGCGCTTTTTTTGTAGGCAATAAGCTTAGCATACGTGTTGTAACGCATAGGGGAGGCAGGGAGGTAGGGACCTGTGAAGCTACTCGGAACTTCGCTTGGAAGAGCTGCAGTAAAAAGAGAAGGCATAGCAAGCTAGTTAAGTTCTGTAAGCAGAACTTGCTTTAGGAGAACAATGAGAAAAGCTAAAAGAATTGCAGGCAAAAGGAAGGAACATATATAGGTGGTGTAGGATCCTAGCTTTAGCGAGCATACTTCTTAAAAGGCAGGAAAGGTTAAGAAAAGGGAGGAAAAAAAGCAAGTTGTTTACGAAGTGGCTTAGTGGCGTTTTTACGCAAGGAAACCTAGGTTGAGGTAGGCAGGTATATAGGTACGAACGATAGCTATAATAAGTACGTAAGAAAGTAGCGCTTGCTTAAAACAAAGGTTCTCTAAGAACTAATCTATGTTTGAAACAAATAAAAAGCAAAAAATATATAGCGAAAACGCTTTATATGTTCTGTACATTTAATGCTCTCTTGGAAAAGATGCTTTTTAGTAGGACGTTAGCAAGGAGAAAAATACAAAAGAGTAATATTAATAGCGCTGTATATTATGTAGAAAAAGGCAACACGTGGTGTTGCTTTGAAAAAAAAAAAAAATCAAGTAAGCATATGCTTATTAGTATAAATATATTGCTTATACTGTGCTTTAGCTAGGACTTAAACCTAGATTTTTCTATAAGTAGCAGTACGTATTGCTATTATACTACTAAAGCAAGAAAAAGAGCAAAGTAGTTAAGAAAAACATCGCTTTTGTTTTTTGGCTTGGTTGTTTATATGGTGTTTTAAAGCGTATTAACAGATATATGTTCTGGCTTAGTAATAACCTTTTTATACCTTGCTATTGGTTCTGGGCATATTTATTAGTTCGCAGTGGTAAATGCTACTCTTAGTGCAGCAAAGCACGTAAGTCCTTATTGCAGTATAAGGTATAAAGTATACGTGCGCTTTTTGCGTAGTGGGCGCTGTTTTGCCTTGTAACTGGTTTAGGGAGACTTTTTTGGGTCCTATTTTAATACTTATATATATACCTAATACATAACGTAGTTGGGCTTAGTACGCTTGTTTTACTACTTCTGTGTCTTTGTGGGCTATGGTTTATTAGCAATATTACTAGTATGCTTGTTTTACTACTTCTGTATTTTGGTAAGCTATGGTTTATTAGCAATAGTACTAGTATGCTTGTTTTATTATGCGCTGTAGTAGTAGCAAGCATTTATTTCTTTTATGTTATAAACGCTATTTAGCTAAGAAGCAACGTTTGTGGTAGTTCTGCTAAGCAGTAACGTATTGGATGATTTAGCTGGGCATTAGGCGTAAGGAGACCTTTTGAAGCTATGTTTCTTTTTGAGGCCACGCTTTCTTTTGGTATAAACTTTTCTTTCTTTTTTTTTTTAGCTCCGTTTTTTTTTTTTTTTTTCTTTTTTATTTTTTTTTAGCTCTTTTTTTCTTATTTTTTTTTTTTCCTTTTTTTTTTTTCCTTTTTTTTTTTTGCTTTGCATTTTGCTGCTACGGACTTTTTTTTTTCTACCGGTGCTTTACTTCTTCTTTTAGTTGCTTTTTTTACTATATACCGACCTTTTTTGGGACAGAAACTTGCCTGATTTGCACTTTATAGCTGCTTTTATAGCTTGCTAATTTGCTAACTGCGTTAAGGTTTTAGTTAATACTTATTGCTTTTACTAGCGCTTCGAACACTTTGATAACGCCGGAAAGCTGCTACGCTATAGCATATAAATTTACGTAGCGTGCTAGATCTGCGTTTTACGAAAACGGGCTGTTACGAACCTTACGAAAGAACTCTTTATAACTGATATTTATGAATTTGCCTTTTGCTTGCAGAACAGTAGCTGTGCATTTAGCATAGAGTGCTTCCAAAAAGTACGTGGTTGTTCTTTTTTTGTATGCTTTTAATTAACAAAAGCACTTAGAAGTTTAGCTTCTGTTAGAATATAGCAAAAGGAGCAGTTTACTTTGTAAGCTATGCGTTAGCTGCTTGCGCTAAGGGTCCAGGGGACTACGCGGCACTAGGTTTGTTACTAGTATAGTTGGAACTTTTGCTAGAAAGGTCTAGCTGGAAGCAAAGTGTACTGACTTCTTGTTTTTTATAGCAAGCCTAACTGTACAATATAATACAAGAAGCGCTACGCTTTTACTGCTATTTTAAGGACTGTAACGCTATTTATACTATGTAACTTTATGCTATATAAGATTAGATTAAATAAATGATTATAGAAATACTAGGCCTGCATTATAGAATGTATAGAAGGCGTGGTGGAACGGAAAGAGGGAACCTTGTAAGTTTTTGGGCGTATAGTAGGCTTTTTGCGTAAATAAGGACAAACATAGGAACAGCAATAGGAGGGGGGAACTTTGTAAGTCTTTGGGTGTACAGTGGGCTTTTAGAGCTATGAAGTTATGTTGTTTTTCCAAAAAAAAAGAGCTAGGGCTGCTTTTTTTTTGATTTGCTACGTTCGTAGAAATTTTCTTGCTTTATTATAACGCAATATAAATATGTTTTACTATTTTTTTGCGTATATTATAATAGCGCGGCTAATTTATTATAGCTTTATGTATTTTTTTTTATAGTACTGCTTAGGAAAAAAGGAACAAAACAGAATATGCTGAGAACTTGCGACGCATTATAATGCTGTGATAGAAAAATCGGGATTTAAAGCTATAAAATAACAAGAAGACGGGAAAAACCGATTTATAGCAAAAATGTTTTGTTTTCTATGCGTATTTTTTTTTTTCCTACATACAAGTAGGGAAAGAGGGAAGTTGGGTTCTTTAGGTTACGTAAATTTTGCATTTTCTTTACTTCTATTTTTATTACTACTTTTTTTTTTATTTACTAGACTATACCACTAAACTACATGTATGGTTTTAAGTGCTGTAGAAGCTTTTAAGCTAAAACAATTAGCAGCTTTTTTTTGTTTTGGATATGGATATAGATAGGACATCGCCTAATAAAATGCTGCTATAGAGCAAGCAAACACGGACTTGCTACTTGCACAGAATGCTGCTAAAAAGAAAGAACAACATGTGTGCCTTGGATACTGTACTTAAGAAAAACAGTGGCCTTAAGCATTAAGTAGCTTTAGGCGTAGTAAGTATACAAATAGAAGAACTTATGCTTTAATGCTAGACAAACAATGCTGTACGCTGCAGTTTTAGGATACCTTATAGAGAACTACCGTTTTGTTTTAGATATAGAAGTAATAGTTGCTTTTAGATAGTAATAAACGGCTGTTTTTTAGATAGTAATGAACTATTCTATTTAGTTAAGCTTAATTATTGTTAGAATAAGTGGATATAGTATACTTTATACCCTTTGGGCTATATATATTATTTATTCCTTTTAACTTTTAGGTCACCTTTCTTACTTTTAGTTATTTTAAATATATTCTTTTACTTGCTATATTGTATACTTCTTTATACCTTTAATAATTGTTTTGTTTTTTTTTTTTTTGCCTTTTTTTTTTTTTTTTCTTTTGTTTTTTTTGGTTATTTTTTTTTTTCTCTTTATAATTTTTTCTTTTTTAGGCATACGCAATAAAACAGCTGTACTAGCTGATTTGTCTCCTTTTTTACTTACTTAACCTTTTTCCCTAGTTTTGCTAGCAACGGATTCATTGCTTCGAGATTTGTAGACCCTAGAACATCGTGCATTGAAACGCCTAACGTTTTTTCGAAAGCTTGCTGGAACTAAGAATTATTCGGTTTTATAGCTAACCTGGCAATCCCGTGAACTAACATGCCTTTATAATTATAGTTTTTTAACGTGTGCTTTTTTTAGAATTGCTGCTGCTGCGCATACTATTTCTATTGGTTGCAAAGGTTTTAGGGCATTTTATAGTTGAAGCAACCCGAGTAGGACTGCAGCTTTTGCTTAGAAAACATGGCGCTGGCTAATTAGCGCTGCTACTTTATTTCTTTGGTTTTGGTGTGCCTTTTTTTGTGGGCAGTAGTTGCTGCTGTGCTTTTACTAGGAAGAATAGGCCTAGATGCTGTTAAAGCACAAGAAGCAAGCTTTAGAAAGCTTTAGTAGTTAACAGAAGAATTGGTGCTACTTTTTGTACTTTTGTATTATGCTTTTTTGCTTTGCTATGACTGCTTAGTAGCTTTGCGTTTTTTGCTGCTAAACAAGGGCGCAAATTGTAGCTTTAATAAGATTAGGGCTATTTATAGCAGCTTTTATTCTTTTGTTGCAGGAGGCTACTTATGCGCTGCAGCAATAGGATGTTTTTTTTTTCCCGTGGGATTTTTTTGTTATGTTTTAGCTGGCTTGACTTCCTGGTAAATATTAGCGGCTCCTTTTTTTTTAGCGAAACTAGCATACTGTAGCAAGCCTTGCTGTTGTGGCTTTTGTTCGGCGAGAACTGCAGTGCTTATGGGTAAAAAATAACGGCATTGCTAGGTTAGCTGTTGTGCTTAGCTTGCTTACTTTTATAGCTGTAGTTGCGTAGCTGCTGGAAGGCTTTCACGCCTAGGGTTGGTTTAGCCGGGCTTGGACAGACGCAAAGATTTAATAACGCGTTTTTATTACGTGGCTACTGCAAGGCAATTTTAGTAGTATAGCTTCCGACGGTTTTTCGGCTTTATTAAGAAGAGGAGCTAGAAAAGCTACTGCACTTAGTACTACTTCGAACTATAGGCTTGCTATGCAAGTAACGAAGAACTGCTAGCACTACATACTTTTTTGCTATAGGTTTGCGGGAATTATAGCGCTGCGCTTTGGCCGCCTTTTAGGTTGCAAGTTCTTTTACTTGTGGTAGCTGCAGTAATGCTGCTATATTATAATAGCTTAGCAAGCTATATAGTAGCATTTTTAATACGCTAGCCTATTAGGAACTAGGTCTTTTAAGTACGGGATAAGAGCTAAAGTTGGTAGTAAGAGTACAAACGTAGCAAGGTTGTTTTGTGTGTGAAAGAAGGCAGGTTGTTGGCATATAGTGTTTAAGATCTAGCGTTGCTTTTTAGGTTTTAAATCTTAGTAAGCATGGCTTTTTAAATGCGCTATAATTTTCTGCCTAAGAACAGCATAGCGGCACGTTTAACAGATTGCTACTTAGTACAAGGCCAAAAAAACGAAAAGTTTACAACTAACATTTTTTATAGTATTGTTTTTTTTTGTTTTTTTTGTTTTTTTTGTTTTTTTTTTTTCTTTTTTTTAAAGCAATAGCAACAGTAAAATATAGTAGTACAATACACAATACACACTACACTACTTATATAAGCAAGAAAAAAAAAAAAACACTACCTATTTTTTTTTCGATTTCTGTAGGGTTGTTTTTCTTTTTTATGGCTTCTTTTTTTTTTTTTGGTTAGAGTTCTGCTTTTTTTTAACCCTTGTAGCATAAAAGCTAAATAACCAGGTAATCTAACGTTAGATCGTATGAGCTTATTTGGTTTCTTATGGTTTTATATTTCTACAAAAGGCGCGATGCAATGTTTATATTGTGGCTTATGCTGCCTTTTTTTTAAGGCGAGGCCTAGCGATGTTCTCTTAATTCCTAACCGGCTAAAAAAAAAACAGAGCAGAAAACGCGTAGCTAACGATTATTTCGTTTTTGTTAGGTTTTAGCTTATAGAGTTTACTTTGTCTCCCTAGCACGTATATCGTAAAAAAATAAAGCGATAGGCTATTTATAGTACGTTTTATTTTGCGTACTAGGTTTTTTGTTCTTGTGGCTTTTTTTGCTTGCTTTCGCGTTTTAGTTTTCTTGGTTTTTTTCGGTTTTTTTTTTTTTTTTCTTTTTTTTTGCTTTTGGTTTAGTGCAAGGCGTTACAACTAAGCTAAAGCGCCTTTTGTATATAAGTATAGCAATGTAATGCAATATAGTCTGTTTGTAGCTTATATTACGCTTTAGACTTATACATCGTAGTAGGTACTAGGCGATAGGTAGGATACGCGTTGCCTTTTTTTTGTTCCTGTGCTGTTGCGACGTTACTAAGACCTAAAGATTTTCTTCTGGTTTTGCACTCTAAAGACGGGCTAGTTCCGGGCTTTGGACGAACAACCGCTTGGTGGAGAAGGCATTATAGTTTATTAGCGTGCCTAGGATTTGAGAGAATTTGCTGTTGTATATATACACGTTGCATCTGGAAGAAAAATGCTTTTATTGCAGCATCGTAAGCAATTAGCACATAGTATAGTTCGCCCGGTGTAGCACAAGAAATAGAAAGAAAATTAACCTTATATGTTTTTCCAGTAGTAAATTGCTTTTTTTAGTGTTTTAACTCGGTGTAGCACAAGAAATAGAAAAGAAATTAAAACTACGCGTTTTCTTAGTGGTGAATTGCTTTTTTTAGTGTTGTAACTCGGTGTACGGAACGCTTAGGACTTAGCTACACTTTTTTTTCTGTTTTGCATACATTTGGCTCTCTGATTCGGGTTACTTTTCGGTTGGGATTACGGGCCTGTTTTGGCAGGGCTTTTTTTACTGCGATTTTAGTATTATTTACCTTAGCGACTATATTTTTTAGTTTGCTTTGTTATATCTAATGACTTTTTTTTTTACTGGTTTTTTTTTTTTTACTAAAGCAACACTGGGAGAGCAAATAGATGGCAAAGGTATATGTTTTGGATGCTTTTACCGACTTGGTAGTACGTAGCCCTAGATCTTTTGTAGACTTTTGTAATTAGTTCTAGCTTTTTTACTTACATACTAACATATTTTTACGAATAGGGATACGGCAGAAAGGTGGCATTTGCTGCGATCTACAAACATACAACAGTATTATACCTTTTCTGCTATATTTTAGGCTACACTTTTTACTTTTCTTACATATGTTACTTTTGCTATTTAACTTTTCCGATTTATTTATTACATTAATGTATTATTACTAGCATAACTATATATTCTACTATTTTTAATGATTTGTTAATAATATAACATAACAAAGGAATACATTCTTTTTAAAACAGCTTAATAGAACTAGCTGCACTTTTTGTTATTGTTGCTATGCTTGCATAGTGGTACTTCTATTTATTTACATTTATTTTTTATGCACTACTGCTATTATTACTGCTATTATTACTGCTATTACCACTGTTATTACTACTGCTATTACTACTGCTATTACTGCTGCTATTATTGCTGCTAGCACTACGGCTACTGCTACTGCCATCCTTTATAACTTTTAGTTTTTATTTTATTACTTTTTTTTTCCTGCTGATTTTAAGAGTTTGTAGTTTTTAATATCTACTTTTAGTTCTTTTTATTAGTAAACGGGAGTTGCTTTTACTTGCTACTATAACATGTTGCCTAAGGTTTTGCTAGGTTTTGTTTTTATAGCAAAAAATGTTTTCTGGCAGAGAAACAACGAGGACAAAAACGAGGACGAGGATAAGGATAATCTTTTTATAACTTTTATGAATCCTGAGGAGAAGTACTCTAACAAAGAATGGAAGGTTAACAACGTTTTGGCTGAATAACTATATTTTGATATTCCTGGTGCTTCTTAATACTTCGTTAAGTGGGCTGGCTTTTTACTAGAAGACTGTACTTAGGAGCCCCTAGAGCACTTTAGGAATAGCCTTTTCGAGAAATAAAATGAGAACAAATCGGAAATTTGTGCTAGAATATGCGAAGTGTTTAATTTAATAACGTATAATGCTGTTTGCGCAGAGCGAACCAAAAAACACAAGAAACAGAATGTTAAACGCTAGAAGCTTGGTTTGCTGCAAATGCTGCTTTTTTTACTAGAATTCACAAATGATTTACTTTGGCTTGCGCTTGTTGACTAGTATTTCTTTAGCTTAAATAAGGAGGCACAATAAGTAAACAACGCAGATTCTGCTTATATTTTATTGCTAAAGCCTAAAGCTATAGGTAGTACACCGATTCTATAAACGGCTATAATAAGGCTAGCGCTTGAACTTAGTACGTAGAACATGTTTGTGGGAATTTTTTCTTTAGCGCCCCTAAAAGACCGCTACGAAAACTTTTATGCTGTAGCACTATAACGGGTTATTAGGGTACAGCAGGAAGAAGTAGTGTTTTTTTATTTCGTAGTACTAAAACGTTAGCTTAAAATGCTTCTGCTATTATTAATATACTAAATTTAATACTTGTAGGATCTTTTGCTTTATTTTCTTCTTTTGCTATAAATTTGAAAGCTAGGCGACGTACTGCTACAAAAACTTAACAATGGCTAGCATTTTTGGCACTAATACATGGATTAGCAAAGGGTAAGAAACAGAAGAAAAGGGCAAATATAAGCAATATTATAGCTAATTCTTTTAAGCTACTGAAGGCTTTTATTAGCATGCGCATACGGAACATTGCGGATTATAGTTTTTATTGTTTTTTATTTAACATTTTCTTTTTTATAGTGTGCTATTTATAACGCAGTTTCTGCGGTTTTGTATCTAACATTTTATTTTTTATAGTGTTATATTTAGAATGCAGTTTTTGCGTTTTTTTATTTAACCTTTTCTTTTTGATTGTGTGATATTTATAACGCGGACTTTCTATGTACGTAGACCTGTTTAGTAACTGCAAATCTATCTTTCGAAAAAACAAAATATTGATTATGTCTAGTTTTTTTTACAAATGTACAAATGTGGTTTATAGCGTAGCAAACTATGTTAGCTTACATTTTTGCTTTTCTTAAGCTAATAAGTTTAGTTTTTTCTGTATACAGTAACATTAATCCATTTAGCAGCTAGTGCAATTAGGCATTTTTTACACGTTTGAAGTAGTTTCTGCAGGAGAGTTATCCCTGGAACAACAACTGCAATGGGAAGGCTTCGCTTTAGTTTTACTTTTGTTGTTCTTGGTGGTAAATAGACATATATTCTGCTATATACTTTGGGAATACACTAATATACCATTTATAAATTTATATGAAGTAGGCACTTTGGCTTATTAAGGCATTATTGGTGTTTGTTTTATTTGTTTTGTAGCACTTTGGCCTAGCAAGGCATTATGGGTGTTTGTTTTATTTGTTCTGTAGTACCTCGGCTTAGCAAGGCATTATAGTTGTTTGTTTTATTTGTTCTATAGCACTTTGGCTTAGCAAGGAATTAGTAAAAATCGTTTTATTTGTTTTGTAAAAACGTTATTACTTTTTACATTGTTTTTGCGTTCTCTTTAAGCCAGACTATCGTATTAAAGATTATATTAGTTATGCTGTGCGCGTTAAGGTGAGAATCGGGCATAAAAGAACATTGATCTAAGACGAAAGAAAAAAACAATCAAAACGGCTGTTTGTACTAGTACGACAAACAAAGAGATCGCAAGTAGTTAGTAAATACTTTAGGGTTTTCGGCAATATAAAGGCGCTGCGTTTGCTGCTTTATTTCTTGGGCTTTTACTTAGTGCTTTTAATTTGCTAAGTATTAGCGCTTTTGGGCTTTTATTTGGTGCTCCTTATTAGCTAAGTATTGGCGCTTTCGGGATTTTCTTTGTTTGTTTCTGTATGTTTTTGGATGTTGTTCTTTTATAGCAATTTAGATAATTTCTTTACTTGGAGGGGGGTGGCTAAAAACAAGTTATTTTTACACCAAGTTTACTATAACGCCTTGACAGGTGCCTGCAGCATTTTTCTTGGGCACAGAGATATGTCTAGTGCTTGCGAAGCAGAGTTATTTAGTTTACGTTATTATTTGAGGACGCTATAGTGATTATAGCTTCTGGGGATATTTTGTTCCTATATTGGTAATATTTAAAAGCAATAAATATTAGAAATGATTACAATAATATGGAAGGATAATACGTTGCTAGTAATGAGCTTGCAGAGCAGAGTACTTTGGCTTAGTCCACGTTATTATCCGAGGAGTTTATAGTGATTGCGGTTTTTGGGGATATTCTGTTTATATATTAGTAACGTTTTAAAGCGATAGACGGTAAGAAGAGAGAAAAACGATAATATAGGAGGACAGAACTAGTTTATGTTATTATTTGAGGAGTTTATTGTGATTGCGGTTTTTAGTGATGTTTTGTTTGTATATTGGTGACGTTTGGAAGCGATGAATAGAGGGAAGAAAGGAGAACGATAATACGGGAGAACGGAACATTATTAGTAAGAAGCTGCGCTGCAGCAGTGCGGATTCTTTTTTCTTTTTTGTAGTTTATGTAGGAAAGGAATGAATTACTGTTGTTAAGTTTACTGTGAGCTGGCTTTGATTGATTTACTTTTATGTTAACTATCGATTGAGTTTTTTAAGCAAAAAATGCTTAGTTAACAGTTAATAAAGAAGCAGATCAAGTAAAGCTAGCTTACGGTGATCTTATTGAGAGCTATAGATCTGCTTTTTTATGGATAACGGAGTTCTTTAAGCAAAGGATGCTTAGTTAATAGTCTATAGAGGAGCAAATCTGCAGCAAGGCAAAATAAGCCGTGGTAGGAAAAAAGACGAGGGAAATAGCTGATGCATTTTGCATGGGGTGCGCAAAGGAAGTGTTTATGCTTTTTGCAGCAATGCGTTTATAAATTATGCGTATAAAAACGAAAGGAGAGATATATGTATTTTTTATTGGGTACTTATATAAGCTACTTATGCTTACTGCTATACTACGTTCTTGTAGTATGTACTTAGGTACTTAGGTACCTATAGGAAAAAAGGAGAAACAATAGATATGCTCTTATTTGCGTTTAGAATAAAGCTGCTCTTTGGGTTGCTGTAGCAATACGTTAGTGTGTTCTGTGTGTTTGAAGAGAAAGGAACAGCTAATGTACTTTTAATAGTATATGCAGCAAAGTGGCTTTTGCTTTTTGTAGCAACGCGTTTTTTTGTGTGTTATATATATAGAAGAGAAAACAGCTGATGCACTCTTTTGATGGTGTGCTTAACGAAGTTGCTTAGGCTTGCTACTGCTATGCGTTCTTGTGTTATAGACCTGTTGCTGCTTAGGACGAATGGAGGGGCTTTTTGTACATAGGCTTCGCTTTGGAACTTTGCAGAACATACTTTTTTTGTTCTTTTATACAATAAACAGCTCGAATAATACGCGTTGCTTTTTAACCTTTCGGAACCTATTTTCTGTTTTTTTATACGCGAACAGCTTAAATAATATGTGTTGCTTTTTAATCTTTCTTAATTTATTTTTTATTGCGGCTAAAAGCTTTTTTTTATTATGGATACAAAGCGTGTTTTTTTTTTTTTAGTTGAATTTAATACATGGGACAAAGAGAAAACCTTAGAAAAGCAACAGAAAATAATCGAATATAAGACATGCTATAGCTTAAAAGTTTTTGGGTAAAAGAAAGGTAAAGGAGAGTTTAGTTTACTGCTATAGCTAAGGGGAGGTTAGCTTTGCTTTACTATTCGGACATGTGGTTAAAAGGAAGAAAAGAGATAATTGGGCTTACGAAACGGCTTATAGCGTGTAGTTTCTTTAAGAAGAAGAGCTTTTAGATAGGAATAGCGTATATATACGGGAATGTGTTGAGGAATAGGTGTGCGTATGTAGTTATAGTTTATGACTGTGTTCTTTGCTAGCATCGATAAAAAAGTGCAACGCAGATAGGGGGCGAAACGTATGCTTGCTACGAGCGTTGCTAGTTGCATATAGATCGAAAAAAAAGCTAGATTTTTTTGTTGTAATCTTTGGTTAGTTAGATAGTGGAATGATTTAAGGTTAGCGCTACGGTGCGGTATTAGGACTTCTTTTATGCGGGAGAAAGGCAAGGGTATAAGGGTGGTAGTTGTTTTGTAGACTTCCTTGCTTTAAAATCTATTGTTAAGGCATACGTACTTTGTAGTTTTGGTGCATCGAAGAAACACAGGAAACAAAATAGTAGAAAAAGAATAGCAAAAAAATATACACTAAAAAAGGAAAAGAAAAGAATAAACGAAAATAAAATAAAATAAAAAAACGAAGCATAACTATGCTGTAACTACAACAAGTTCAAAGGCAAAGAGGGAAAAAAAGCTGGAGGTGTTTTACTACTTACGTATATAGGTTACTAAAGGTGCCGCATGCACTAGAAATTATATGCTTACTTAGATATGCTAATAGATTTGTTGTTACAAGTAGTACGAGAAAGCAATTACTTTTTTTTTTGGAAGTAGATGTAAATTAACTTTCTGTGCTTATGTTTGCTTTTGTAGAGAATTTTGCAAGCGCGGAGGAACTACAGGGAAGGTTTCTGCCGTTGCGTTTTGCATGTTGTAGTTTCGTTTGGAAGCTTTTTTTATACTTTGGTCACGTTTGGGAAGATATTTCGTGGCGGTATTCTATGCGGAAAGTCCTCTTAATATGGTTAAATTTCTACTTCTTCTTTATTTTATATCTCTTCTATTTTATATATTTCTTTTATTTTATATATTTCCTTTATTTTATATCCTTTTTATTTACTATTTTTTCTATTGATTTATTTACTTATTATATTTCTTATTTCTTTTTATCTTTAGGTATTTTGATCTTTTATTTTTTTTCTTTTTTATTTCTTTTTTTTTCTTTTTTTTTATTGTATTTTTTGTTTATTTTAACACAGTTTCTATAATTCTAACTTTTATACAGATCCTAGGACACAATTAAAAGTAATAATAATAAGGCCAACATTGCAGCTCTCTTTGCTTAAGGAGAAATTTACTAGAACCTGCGCTCCTGACTTTTTCCGAGTGCTAATACTTTTTTTGCTAAGATTTTACAACAACAGTAACTGTTCTTGTGGAAGACTAGCTACTTAGCAATATTTTTTTTCTTATATAAAAAAGCGAACACTTTTTTTACTGGTGCTATAATAGCTAACTTAGTATATATAAGAACTTTCTGTTTTTATTGAATTTTCTGCTTAGCTTTACAAGAAATGCTAAAAAAGCAAGTGACTAGCGGGTAGCTTATTCTTTAAGCGGTTTTATATAGCATAATGCTAATCTGTTACGCATAAAAGCTAGGTGTTCAAAACTTAAATACGGCTTAATTAGCTGCAGCTTAATCGGCTGCAGCAAATAATTATATGAAGTCTTGCACTAGCTTTTAGATGGTGGCTTTAACTACTAGCGCTATAGATAATAAAACAGCAAAAGGGTGCAAAACTTTAATGTAGCTTAATTAGCTGTAGCTTGATCGGCTGTAGTAAACAACTATAGAGGGTCTTATACTAGCTTTCCGAAGATAGCTTTAGCTACTAGGGCTATAAATGATAAAACAGCAAAATCCCTACTTAGCAATTCTTTTAAGAGGCAACCTAAATAAGATGAAACATACTTAGCAGTAAGCTTTATTTGTTTTAAGACAAAAAAGCACTAGTTTCTGAATGGTGGCTTCAATTACAGGTGCAATAAATAATAAAACAGCAAAATTCCTACTTGGTAATTCTTTTAAAAGGCAACCTAAATAGAATAAAACATACTTAGCAGTAAGCTTTATTTGTTTTAAAACAAAGGAGCACTAGTTTTTGGATGGTAGCTTTAATTATTAGCGCTGTAGATAATAAAACAGCAAAGGGTGTTTAAAACTTGAATGCGGCTTGATTAGCTGTAGCAAACAACTATATGAAGTCTTGCATTAGCTTCTAAATAGTAGCCTTAACTACTAGTGCAGTAGATAATAAAACGGCAAAATTCCTACTTAGCGATTCTTTTAAGAAGCAACTTAAATAAGATAGAATATACTTAGCGGTAAGCTTTATTTGTTTTAAGATAGGTAATATATCGATTACTAAAGCTTTTTATAATTTCGTTTTTGGAAGCAAAGATCTTTGCATTTTGGGCTACTAGAGAAGAGTTGAGAAAAACTGAGCAATTTCTTTAGTTTATGTCTTAAAGCTAAGATCGTAGGCTGCTGCTGAAGAATTAAAAAAAACTAAAGTCTTGGTTTTAAAGCTAAAATTTTGAGCTACTGCTGAAGAGTTAACAAAACCCGAGCGATTTTTCTAGTTTTGATCTTAAAGTTAAGATTTTGGGCTGCTGTTGAAAAGTTGCTAAAAACCGAAGTTTTAGTTAAGAAGCAAAGATTACTATATTTTTAAGTTGTATTTTAGAAGCA
Organism: Xylaria sp. FL1777; assembly: GCA_022578965.1. Lineage (NCBI taxonomy): Eukaryota > Fungi > Ascomycota > Sordariomycetes > Xylariales > Xylariaceae > Xylaria > Xylaria sp. FL1777. The sequence continues at coordinate 54,844 of MU400705.1, read as the reverse complement.
GATATTTTTGCATTTTGAACTGCTGCTAGAGAATAAAAAATACCTAAGGAATTTCTCTTGTTTCATTTTTAGAACCAAAGATCTCTACGTTTTGGACTACAGCAAACCTACTAAATACCTTTTGCTATTTTTATATATATTGTGCTGTAAAACACCAGGACTGTACTACGCAGGACGGAAACCATTAGAAACAGTCTTGCGTATTAAGAAAAGAAGCTATTTTGCTTTTATAAATTGGAGATCTTTTTTGGGCTGCTGCAGAAAACTAGACAAAAACCGAGCAATCTTTTTAGTTTTGGATTTTAGAACAAAAAATGCTTTTGCTTCTAAGTTTAGTGTGATGATGGTTTTACTTAGGAGCTAGCTTTGCAATACAAGCTGTGGTAGCAGAACTAACGTGCTAACTAAAGCAGTTATGCTATACTTAACCTAGTTATTTTGCTGCTATTTTAAAAAGCTAAGTTTAATGCTTGACGGAAGAACATTATAAAATTCCAGAAGACTAACAACTAACATACGAACAAAAGCAATGGCAATAAAACCGGTGAGCTAACGGAAGCAAAGCAAAGTAATTCTATGTGTTTTCTGATGCTTTTGTACTGCTTTACGTTGGTGTTGTGCTGTTTTACGCTGGTCTAAAAGCTTTTCTTGTTTATTTATGAGATTTCTTGTATTTTAAAGGCAGTAAAAGATAGCAATTAGCTCTTTCTGCAGAAGGGTATATATAAAGTTTTTAAGTGTGGTAATTTGCTTTGTATAGCAACTTTCTGCTTTGCTTTAAGATCTTTCCAATGGGGTTTTTATACTTATAACACATATAGTATAAACAAGAATTACGTGATGAAGTGAAAGCTTGATAAGGTTGGAAGAAAGGAACTCTAGTAGGAAAAATCGGTAAATAATGTAGAAAATATAAAGCAAAAAATTATATATTCTACTAATTGTATATGCTAAGCATTTTGTAAATGCGTGGAAAAATAGCATAGCTAGTATAGCAATAGCTATTAATATACTAACAAAAGCAGTTATAACATATAACAAAAGTAATTACGGCTAGGTAGCAACAGCGGCCAACAATTTAACGAAAGGAATTACGGCATCTTTAATGTGCTAATAAAAGTAGGCATAATATATAACGTGCTAACAGAAGCAAAATAGCTATATTTTATATAAAGAAGCAAAAACCTTTTACTAGGTACAGATTTATGAAGAAAAGCTTGCTGCTTTTGAAGGCTATATTAACTACTGTGGCGCTTAGAACATTTTTTTCGTAAAGCTAGGCTTAGTACTTTTATTATGACAAGCAATGCATTTTTGCATTTTTTTTAGCTGCTAAAAAAAGGCGGAACACTACGGCTAGCAATACGAATAATATGTAGGCCAATGCTTTTCCTGCTAAGGCTTCGTTTTTTTAGGCTTTTAGGCCTACTTTTTTTGTTTGGAAAGGCAAAGGCCCAAACATGCGCTAGGCGAACGTCGAAAAGGACAACATTACTGATTCCGAGCTTTCTGTTTTTAAGCAAACCTAGAGGATGGCAAGATGTTACGTAAGAGTAGATACTGGCTTGGCGAAACCATACGCTAGATGTGCTTACATGGACTGCGATTGTTTTTTTGGGTATTTATATCCTTTTTAGAAAGTGCACCGGTGAACTTTTATAAAACTAAGCGTAATAAAATAGTTAAAATAAAGAAGTATTATGTTTAAAGTAAGTGTAAAAAGCAGTAGCGCGCTTACTGTATGCTATAAAGATCATAGTAAGTAAAAAAGCTATATATACTTCTAGCTATACATGTACGTTATATTGCTTTTATAACTAATAGATTTTACTGCTGCAGTTTTTAATGCAACATAAATAAGATCAAACTTTATGTAGAGAATTTAATACTATATAGGTTACGTTTTATAAACAACAACATGGCGCAAACCTTTCGGGTAAAAAACAAACAACACTACAAGGGACTCGAAAAAAAAAGCAATGCTACATAGGGAACTAACAGTTAGCAATAATGCTGTATAGGCTACTTAAAGCAATGCTACATGAGTTTCTAAGAAAACAAATATTACTAAGGTAATAATAATTTAGATTATTTTAGGTTATTTTTTTAGCATGCTAAGTCCTTTTTAAAAACAATATTATTTTATATTGGTTTTTACATACTAAAAGATAAGCTAAGGTGTAATTACTGTATAGTTTTAGATATTTTATTTCTAGTAGCCCTTACTAGTTTTGCCTTAGTTTTAGGTTTTACTATAGCTACCTATAATTACTAGAATTATGGCTACTGTTTGTCTTTGGCTCTGTGTTATTTATAATGTTTATTTTGTTTTTCTTTTTGCTAGTTTTACTGCTGTTGGTTGGCTCTTCTGCTAGCTTACGCTATATAGCTAGCTTTATGTTTAGCCTTTTGTACAATGCTATATATTTTGTGAAGATTTTTTCCGCTAACGTGCTTATTTAGTATAGCAACTTAGATGCTAGTACTAGGCTATTAGCTTTTAAGTCTTTTAGTTTAAGCTGCGCTAGTAGGTCAACAGGGAGGAATGGCAGTTCTGCAGCATTAGAAAATGTGCTAAAGCAGAATGCATGCAGTTAAGGGAACATAGTAAGTTGTTCGGTGGGTGTATAGGAAAGCTGTTCGAAAAACATGCGCAAGGGACTTTTGCTGCAATGGTTAGATAAATACTAAAGCATAGCGTTAAAGCTAGGGTAAAAGGCATTGCGTTTTTATTGCGTAAGTGTTATGGCGTGTTAGTATATATTATAGTATGCTTGTATAGCAGCGTTGTAGACTTAATTAAGCAATAGTAGCAAGTATGTTAACATAGTGGCTACTAGGGCTTTTTTGAATAGGTGACTTATGTTGTTATATAATAGCTCTTTTTTTACTATGTTATGGCGTAATAGCTTTAGGTAGCTGTACTTAAGACTAAAGAAATTTAACTGCGTAGTAATACGCTTGGACGATTAAATATAAAGAAACTTGGTTTTTTTGAAGTTTGGCGTAACTAAAATATAAGAGCTAGCATACGCTTGACAATAGTTGGACTAGTTGTTGGAAGACAGGCATATAATGTTTCTGCCGGTAAATATAGCAAGCTAGGCCTTTTGAACTTTGTAATACTAGGAAGCAAAGCTTTTGCTTAACTAATTAGCATAGTTATCTAAAGCGCTAAGCATTAATGCTATATATACGGACTAGCTTTAGCGTTTATTTGTATTATAGTTGCCAGGGTTGTAGGTTTTTGTTTTTGGTTTTTGCTGTTATGCAAAGGCAAAAAGTGGAAAGTTGGCGTTATTAAATAGCGCTGTTTCTTTTGCTTAAAGGCTTTTGACCTTGGTTTTGCCTAGGGCAGCAAGGACCCGAAAATAGATGCAGTAGACATTAAGTAGGCTAAAGAGTTAAAAGTAGCTTTGTATATAGTTTAGCCAGCTTTTGTATAAAACATTGCATTGTTTTTAGTAAGAAAGCTTAAGCTTTTTAAGATATAGCTTGTGGGCTTTAAAGAACTTTAGGTTGTATGCGCGGGTAATTAACTGTAGTGCAAGCTTAAAAGTTTCGTTGCGTAGTAGCTATGCTTTACGGTGTTTAGCGGAAATAGTAGCATGGTTGGCAATGTTTTGAAAGTTTTTTAGTAGTGTTGTTTTAAACTGCTTATTTATGTTGAGTATACTTTGCATTACATTTTGCTGGGTTACTTTTAGTTGATTTTAATGCTTAGGAAAAAATGGGAGAAGCTGCTTTGAGGCACGATTTGTAAGTCGGGAGATATGCTACTTAAATATGTTGTTTGGCACTTATAGCATGCTATACTTTTGCACTACGTTCTTTAAGCTGAGCTTTTGCGACGGCTTTTTTAACTTGTTAGTTATGCAGCGATTTCAAGTAGTATACTATAGCTACAGTACTTAAAAAAGAATACTATTAGTGCAAGTTTGCTTAAGGAGAGTAAGCAATACTTAGTTAGTAGGCATATGTTTAGCATACTTAGTAGTAGTAAACTGCTTTAGTAGTGCACTGCTGTTAAGCAATGCAAATATTGCTAGCTTTTTAATAAGCTTAATAAAGCGAATAGCATAAGCAAGCAAAAGATCATTTAGCTAGCGTATTAAAACGAGAAAAAAAAGGTTATAGGTAGTAGGATTAGTTAGCAAGAACAAGCAGGTAGTCTGCTAAAAGAGCGGTTTACGAAAGTTTATAGCAGTTGTAATATAGGACTAAAGCATATAGTATTTATAGCGTACACTATAGTAAGGCAGCATAAAGGCGTTAAACGAAGTAAATAATATGTAGTATAGCTGGCTTTTATAGGACTAGAAAGCGTTAAAAAAAGAAAAAGGATTAAGTAGCATTGCTTTTTGCGTTAACAGGTAGGCTTTGCTTTAGTAGTATTATTTTAGTAAGTCCGGGCTAAAAAACAATAGGTCGAACTGTAGTAGATTAAAAAAATGAAATCCTTTTACGGGTGTTTATATATGCTGCTTATAAGAATTATACAATTTAACCTAGCATAAGGCTACCTTTTTGACTTGGGGGCTAGCTAGCGTAGTTTTTACTATTTCTAGCTCTTTTATATTTTAGAACAAGTATTGCAAATAAAAAATTTAACGATATTTTTAGAATAGGCTATTGCTATTGTGCGCTTTTTTAGCTAAGCATACTAACTTGTAAAGCAAGGTATATAAAGGTATTGTGTTGTTAGTTAAGTAAAAAGGTCTAATAATATAAGGCATGTTTTAGAAAGCAAAGTTAATTTACGTAGCGTTAAGATAAAAGTGCTGCTAGTTTGCTGTTGAAAGATAGTTTATATAGAATTTCTGTAGGGCATTTTCTGCTAAGTAGCTTGTAGTTATATTTTTAATATTATGTTTTTATAAAAGGAGGATAAGGCTAGCAAAATAGCCGGACGGATGCTAGTTACATAGGGTTTCGAGGTGGTTTTAAAACAGTCCTGTGTATTTGTACAGGATAACGTACTGCAACTAGGTATATCGAGAAAAGCTAAGGCTTTCCGCTAGAGCTTGCCAAATGCTTGCTTTTGTTTTAGCTTAGGCAAAACTAATAGGGTACTAGGCAATAATTGCAGGTGAACAAAAGGCATGCAAAGCGGATAGCATACAATTTTTTACGAACTGTTTTTGTATTTTGAATAGCAAGTAGGTGGTCTGGTGTTTAAAAATTAGGGAAAAGTAAAGGAAAACAAGATAAATAGTGTTGTTAGAACTGTATTTAAAGGAGCTAAGCTGCAGATTCTGGGTTTTATAGGGTTTTACCGAGTTAAAAATGCAGTGTGAATTTTAAGAGAAGGTAGATTAAAAAGGAAGTAAATAACTCAAATTTAATGTTGCTAAGAGAAATGTAGCAAAAGAACAAAGCTAGATAACATAGCTATTAATGTTATATTAACGAGTAATATACATTTGTTAGTAGATATTATAACAGGAGGCCTTGGTGGACGAAAAGAAAAGCGTAGGCTTATTAGCATCGGAAAAAATATGCTGAAAAAGAATCTGTAGCGCTTTTAGCTTAGCACGGGATAAGGAAAAGTTAGTAAGATTATTTTGTTCTAAAGAATTAATATAGGGAGCTAGAGAGCCTTATGTAAAATGATTAGTTATATGTTTTAATGTATAGCTAGCTATATTTATTATTTTATTTATAGGAAGAAATTAGTATTGTAAATCTAAGAATGGAAATAAAAACTATAAAAAGAAGAAAGATAGCTTATAAAAGACTAACTACTTTAAGACTAAAAAGAATAAAAGAGAAAGGGCTTCTAGGAAACGAAATATCTTAAGACTTAGAGTCTTTTTAAAGACTTTAGGTTTTGGAATATTTTGTTTCTTAAAGGCCGTTCTAAAAGTATAAACAAGCTAACAATATAGACAAAAATAAAGAGAAACAAAAGGAACAGGAAATAAAGCATACTACAGTTGCATCGATAAGAGTGAAGATGTAGAATTTGTTCCTGTGTGCAATAACGCGCATCGTTAGATAGGAAGAAAAACTGCTAGCTAAGCTAATTATAGTAAACCGGTAGTAGAGAAAGAAAGGCAGAAGCAAGAGAACAATGCTTGCTAGAAATAGAAGCCTTACTAATAATAAAAACAGAGGGATTCTGCTGTAACGAAGTAGAGGAAGGGTTAGGCAATGGGGCAACAGGCCTATTTGGAATACAGAGCGTAAGAAACAAGGGAGAGATCAAGAAGAAAGAAATAACTGGTTTTGGGGCGTTTAAAACGGTGCTATTACTTTTGTTGCTATTGAAAAAGTTTAGGTTACTAGAACTAAAGAAACTTCGGGATTGAGAACAGGCAGAAGGAGCAAAAAGAGAAAAAAGTTCCGGTTTAAGCAGTTTAGGATCTGTGGCATTACTATTGTTTAAATTTAGGAAGGCAGAGCTATTTATGTATAGCGGTTCTAAGGATTGCTTAAACAAAGAAATAAAAGGTAGCAATAGCACTTAAAAATGAATAAAAAAAAGTTGGGTAGTTAAAAATAAAACGTTTGTAGGGAGAAAAGGGAAAAATAAGCAAGATTAGCTGCAAGTAGAATAACAGTAGTGCGGAAGCAAATTAGAAATTAAAGGCAGTAAGGTAGAAGCATAAGGGTGTACAGGTGCTGAAGTGTTTTTATTGAAGGACAGGTTAGAAAAAAAAATACGGAATTAACTAGAAGGTTAAGCAGCTTCTTGTTTTAGTTTAACAATTTGTTGTGCTTAGGCTTTTTCGCGTTTTTGCTGATTACGTTTAGCAGCTAATAAAGGCATAGTAATTAAGCTACGAAGGAAACAGTGGAGCAAGCAAGGATAGCAATACAACGAGTAAAAGCGCTAAAAAAGAGCAAGCAAAAATAGCAATACAACGAGTAGAAGCGCTAGAAAGAAGCTAAAGAGGCGCTAAACGAGCACTAAACGGGCACTAGAAAATAAGCTTAATGATAGCGTGCAACTTAAGAGAAAACAAGCTACAACAGGAATATAAATGCAATAAGAACAGAAGAAAAAAAGAAAGAAAGAAAAAGCAATAGTAATAAGCAATAGAATTTATAGACGAATTTTTATAATGTATATCGAAAGGGTTGTGGTGTTACAAAAAGGTTGATATGCAAAAGATTAAGTACATTAGGCAGCGAAAAAAAGATGATTGGCTCTAGATAAAGCGATGCAGAGGTACCGTTACGCCAAGCTAGCGGATTGCAGGGATAGAAGCACGCGAAGCCAGCAGATAATTGGGCATAGAAGCTGTCAGTAGGAAAATCGATGGAAATTTTCACTAAGTTAAACGCATGAACACGCTGCTAACCCTAACCCGAGGAACGGAAAGATGTAAGCTAGCTTTAATTAATTTATTTTTATGTTAACTATTAATTAAGTTTTTTAAGCAAAGAATGCTTAATTAATAGTTAATAAAAAAGCAAATTAAGTAAAACTAGCTTATAGTAATTTTATTAAAAGCTATAAATTTGCTTTTTTATAAACAACAGAATTCTTTAAGCAAAAAATACTTAGTTAACAGTTTATAAAAAAGCAAATCTATAGCAAAGCAAAGTAAGCTATAATAAAAAAAAAAAAAATAAAAAAAATAGCTAATGCACTTTATATAAAGTGCATAAAAGAAGTGCTTATATCTCTTGCAGTAATATGTTTATAAATCATGCGCATAAAAACAAAAAAAAAAACATATGCATTTTTTATTAAGTATTTATATAAGCTATTTATGCTTATTGTTATATTACGTTTTTATAGTATATACTTAAATACTTAAGTACTTATAAAAAAAAAAAAAAAACAATAAATATGCTTTTATTTACGTTTAAAATAAAGCTGCTTTTTAAGTTACTATAGCAATACGTTAGTATATCTTATGTATTTAAAAAAAAAAGAACAGCTAATGTACTTTTAATAGCGTACGTAATAAAATAGCTTTTGCTTTTTGTAGCAACGCGTTTTTTTATATGTTATATATATAAAAAAAAAAACAGCTAATGCATTTTTTTAATAGCGTGCTTAATAAAGTTGCTTAAGCTTACTGCTGCTATACGTTTTTATATTATAAACTTATTACTGCTTAAAATAAATAAAAAAGCTTTTTGTATATAAGCTTTGCTTTAAAACTTTACAAAATATACTTCTTTTGTTTTTTTATATAATAAACAGCTTAAATAATACGTGTTGCTTTTTAACTTTTTAAAACTTATTTTTTGTTTTTTTATATGCAAACAGCTTAAATAATATATGTTGCTTTTTAATTCTTTTTAACTTATTTTTTATTACGGCTAGAAGCTTTTTTTTATTATAAATATAAAGCGTGTTTTTTTTTTTTTAGTTAAATTTAATACATAAAACAAAAAAAAAACCTCAAAAAAGCAACAAAAAACAATTAAATATAAAACATACTATAGCTTAAAAGCTTTTAAATAAAAAAAAAGTAAAAAAAAGTTTAGTTTATTGCTATAGCTAAAAGAAAGTTAGCTTTGTTTTACTATTTAAACATATAATTAAAAAGAAAAAAAGAAATAATTAAGCTTACAAAACAGCTTATAACGTATAGTTTTTTTAAAAAAAAAAGCTTTTAAATAAAAATAGCATATATATATAAAAATGCATTAAAAAACAAATGCATATATATAGTTATAGTTTATAACTATGTTTTTTATTAGCATTAATAAAAAAGTGCAACGCAAATAAAAAGTAAAACGTATGCTTATTATAAGCGCTGCTAGTTATATATAAATCAAAAAAAAAGCTAGATTTTTTTATTATAATCTTTAGTTAGTTAAATAGTAAAACAATTTAAGGTTAGCGCTATAGTACAATATTAAGACTTTTTTTATGCAGAAAAAAAGCAAAGGTATAAAGGTAATAATTGTTTTATAGACTTTTTTGCTTTAAAATTTATTGTTAAAGCATATATATTTTGTAGTTTTAATGCATTAAAAAAACATAAAAAACAAAATAGTAAAAAAAGAATAGCAAAAAAATATATATTAAAAAAGGAAAAAAAAAAAATAAACGAAAATAAAATAAAATAAAGAAATAAAGCATAATTATGCTATAACTACAACAAGTTTAAAGGCAAAAAAAAAAAAAAGCTAAAGGTATTTTATTATTTACGTACATAAGTTATTAAAAGTATTATATACATTAAAAATCACATGCTTACTTAAATATACTAATAAATCTATTGTTATAAGTAATATAAAAAAGCAATTATTTTTTTTTTTAAAAGTAGATATAAATTAACTTTTTATACTTATGCTTGCTTTTGTAAAGAATTTTGCAAGTGCAGAAAAACTATAAGGAAAGTTTTTGCTGTTGCGTTTTATATATTGTAGTTTTGTTTAAAAGCTTTTTTTATACTTTAATTACATCTAGAAAAATATTTTGTAGCAATATTTTACACAAAAAGTCCTCTTAATATAGTTAAATTTTTATTTTTTTTTTATTTTACATCTTTTTTATTTTATATATCTCTTTCATTTTACACATCCTTTTTATTTTATATTCTTTTTATTTACTATTTTTTTTATTGATTTATTTATTTATTATATTTTTTATTTTTTTTTATTTTTAGGTATTTTGATCTTTTATTTTTTTTTTTTTTTATTTCTTTTCTTTTTTTTTTTTTTATTATATTTTTTGTTTATTTTAATATAGTTTTTATAATTTTGACTTTTATACAGATTTTAAAACATAATTAAAAGTAATAACAATAAAGCTAACGTTATAGCTTTTTTTGCTTAAGAAGAAATTTATTAAAACTTGCGCTTTTAACTTTTTTTAAGTATTAACATTTCTTTTGCTAAAATTTTATAACAATAATAATTATTTTTATAAAAAACTAGCTGCTTAGCAACATTTTTTCCTTTATGTAAAAAAGCAAACATTTTTTTTACTAGTGCTATAATAGCTAACTTAGTATATATAAAAACTTTTTGTTTTTATTAAATCTTTTATTTAGCTTTACAAAAAATGCTAAAAAAGCAAGTAATTAGTAAGTAGCTTATTTTTTAAGCGGTTTTATATAACATAATATTAATTTGTTATACATAAAAGCTAAGTATTTAAAACTTAAATATAGCTTAATTAGCTGCAGTTTAATTAGTTATAGTAAACAACTATATAAAGTTTTACATTAGCTTTTAAATAGTAGCTTTAATTATTAGCACTATAAATAATAAAACAGCAAAAGGGTGCAAAACTTTAATATAGCTTAATTAGCTATAGCTTAATTAGCTATAACAAATAACTATAAAAGGTTTTATATTAGCTTTTCAAAAATAGCTTTAGTTATTAAAGCTATAAATAATAAAACAGTAAAATTTTTACTTAGCAATTTTTTTAAAAAGCAACCTAAATAAAATAAAATATATTTAACAGTAAGCTTTATTTGTTTTAAAACAAAAAAGCATTAGCTTTTAAATAATAGCTTTAATTATAGGTGCAATAAATAACAAAACAGCAAAATCTCTACTTAGTAATTCTTTTAAAAAGCAACCTAAATAAAATAAAACATATTTAGCAGTAAGCTTTATTTGTTTTAAAATAAAAAAGCATTAGCTTTTAAATAGTAGTTTTAACTATTAGCGCTATAAATAATAAAACAGCAAAAAGTATTTAAAACTTAAATGCAGCTTAATTAGCTATAGCAAACAATTATATAAAGTCTTATATTAGCTTTTAAATAGTAGCTTTAATTACTAGTGCAGTAAATAATAAAACAGCAAAATTTTTACTTAGCAATTCTTTTAAAAAGCAACCTAAATAAAATAGAACATACTTAACAGTAAGCTTTATTTGTTTTAAAATAAATAATATATTAATTACTAAAGCTTTTTATAGTTTTGTTTTTAAAAGCAAAGATTTTTGCATTTTGAGCTACTAAAGAAAAGTTAAAAAAAACTAAGCAATTTTTTTAGTTTATGTTTTAAAGCTAAAATTGTAAGCTGCTACTAAAAAATTAAAAAAAACTAAAGTTTTAGTTTTAAAGCTAAAATTTTAAGCTACTGCTAAAAAATTAACAAAACTTAAGCAATTTTTTTAGTTTTAATTTTAAAGTTAAAATTTTAAGCTGCTATTAAAAAGTTGCTAAAAACTAAAGTTTTAATTAAAAAGCAAAAATTACTATATTTTTAAGTTGTATTTTAAAAGCAAATATTTTTGCATTTTAAACTGCTGCTAAAAAATAAAAAATACCTAAGAAATTTTTTCTGTTTTATTTTTAGAACTAAAGATCTTTGCGTTTTAAACTATAGCAAACTTGCTAAATACTTTTTATTATTTTTATACGTATTATACTATAAAACACTAAAACTATACTATATAAAACAAAAACTATTAAAAACAGTCTTGCGTATTAAAAAAAAAAGCTATTTTGCTTTTATAAATCGAAGATTTTTTTTAGGCTACTATAAAAAACTAAACAAAAACTAAGCAATCTTTTTAGTTTTAAATTTTAAAACAAAAAATGCTTTTGTTTTTAAGTTTAGTGCAATAATAATTTTACTTAAAAGCTAGCTTTGCAATATAAGCTATAACAGCAAAATTAACATGCTAACTAAAGTAATTATACTATACTTAACTTAGTTATTTTGCTGCTATTTTAAAAAGCTAAGTTTAACGCTTAATAAAAAAACATTATAAAATTTTAAAAAACTAATAACTAATATACAAACAAAAGCAATAATAATAAAACTAGTAAGCTAACAAAAATAAAGCAAAATAATTTTATGTGCTTTTTAATGCTTTTATGCTGCTTTACATTAGTATTATGCTGTTTTATACTAGTTTAAAAGCTTTTTTTGTTTATTTATAAGATTTTTTATATTTTAAAAGCAATAAAAAATAACAATTGGCTTTTTTTGCAAAAAAGTATATATAAAGTTCTTAAGTGTAGTAATTTATTTTGTATAGCAACTTTTTGCTTTGCTTTAAGATTTTTTTAATAAGGTTTTTATACTTATAATACGTATAATATAAACAAGAATTATATAATAAAGTAAAAGCTTAATAAAGTCAAAAAAAAAAAACCCTAATAAAAAGAATTAGTAAATAATATAAAAAATATAAAGCAAAAAATTATATATTTTACTAATTATATATATTAAGCATTTTATAAATGCATAAAAAAATAGCATAGCTAGTATAGCAATAGCTACTAATATATTAATAAAAGCAGTTATAATATATAATAAAAGCAATTATAGCTAAATAGCAATAGCAGCTAATAATTTAACAAAAAAAATTATAGTATTTTTAATATGTTAACAAAAGTAAGCATAATATATAGCGTGCTAACAAAAACAAAATAGCTATATTTTATATAAAAAAGCAAAAACTTTTTACTAAGTATAAATTTATAAAAAAAAGCTTGCTGCTTTTAAAAGTTATACTAACTACTATAACGCTTAAAACATTTTTTTTGTAAAGCTAAGCTTAGTACTTTTATTATAACAAGCAATATATTTTTATATTTTTTTTAACTGCTAAAAAAAAGCGGAACATTATAGCTAGCAATATAAACAATATGTAAGCTAACGCTTTTTTTGCTAAAGCTTTGTTTTTTTAGGCTTTTAAGCTTACTTTTTTTGTTTAGAAAAATAAAAGCTTAAATATACGCTAAGCAAACGTTAAAAAAAACAACATTATTAACTTTAAGCTTTCTGTTTTTAAGTAAACCTAAAGAATAATAAAATATTACATAAAAATAAATATTAGCTTAGCAAAACTATATGCTAAATATGCTTATATAAATTATAATTGTTTTTTTAAGTATTTGTATTTTTTTTAAAAAGTATACTAGTAAACTTCTATAAAACTAAACGTAATAAAATAGTTAAAATAAAAAAGTATTACGTTTAAAGTAAGTATAAAAAGCAGTAGTACGTTTATTATATGCTATAAAAATTATAGTAAGTAAAAAAGCTATATATATTTTTAGCTATATATATATGCTATATTGCTTTTATAACTAATAAATTTTACTGCTGCAGTTTTTAATGCAATATAAATAAGATTAAACTTTATATAGAAAATTTAATATTATATAAGTTACGTTTTATAAACAATAATATAGTGCAAACCTTTCGAGTAAAAAATAAACAACATTATAAAAAACTCGAAAAAAAAAGCAATACTACATAAAAAACTAATAGTTAGTAATAATGCTATATAAGCTACTTAAAGCAATATTATATAAGTTTTTAAAAAAACAAATATTACTAAAGTAATAACAATTTAAATTATTTTAGGTTATTTTTTTAGTATGCTAAATCTTTTTTAAAAATAATATTATTTTATATTAGTTTTTATATACTAAAAAATAAGCTAAAGTATAATTATTATATAGTTTTAAATATTTTATTTTTAGTAGCTTTTATTAGTTTTGCTTTAGTTTTAGGTTTTACTATAGCTACTTATAATTATTAAAATTATAACTACTGTTTATTTTTAGCTTTATATTATTTATAACGTTTATTTTGTTTTCTTTTTTGCTAGTTTTACTGCTATTAGTTAGCTTTTTTATTAGCTTACGTTATATAGCTAGCTTTATGTTTAGCTTTTTGCATAATGTTATATATTTTATAAAGATTTTTTTTGCTAACATGCTTATTTAGTACAGCAACTTAAATGCTAGTACTAAGCTATTAGCTTTTAAGTCTTTTAGTTTAAGCTACGCTAATAAGTTAATAAAAAAAAATAGCAGTTTTACAGCATTAAAAAATGTGCTAAAGCAAAATATACGTAGTTAAAAAAACACAATAAGTTGCTTAATAAGTATATAAAAAAGCTGTTTAAAAAACATACGCAAAGAACTTTTGCTACAATAGTTAAATAAATATTAAAATATAGCATTAAAGCTAAAATAAAAAGCATTACGTTTTTATTGCATAAGTGTTATAGCATATTAATATATATTATAGCATGCTTATATAGTAGCGTTGCAAACTTAATTAAACAATAGTAACAAATATATTAATATAGTAATTACTAGGGCTTTTTTAAATAAGTAACTTATATTATTATATAATAGCTTTTTTTTTATTATATTATAGCATAATAGCTTTAAGTAGCTATACTTAAAACTAAAGAAATTTAACTACGTAGTAATACGTTTAAACAATTAAACATAAAAAAACTTAGTTTTTTTAAAGTTTAACGTAATTAAAATATAAAAGCTAGCATACGTTTAATAATAGTTAAACTAGTTATTAAAAAATAAGCATATAATATTTTTGCTAATAAATATAACAAACTAAGCTTTTTAAACTTTATAATACTAAAAAGCAAAGCTTTTGCTTAATTAATTAGCATAATTATTTAAAGCGCTAAGCATTAATGCTACATATATAAACTAGCTTTAGCGTTTATTTGTGTTATAATTGCTAAAGTTATAAGTTTTTGTTTTTAGTTTTTACTATTATATAAAAGCAGGAAATAAAAAGTTAGCGTTATTAAATAGCGCTGTTTTTTTTGCTTAAAAGCTTTTAATTTTAGTTTTATTTAAAGCAGTAAAAACTTAAAAATAAATACAGTAAACATTAAATAAGCTAAAAAGTTAAAAGTAGCTTTATATATAGTTTAGCTAGCTTTTATACAAAACATTGCATTATTTTTAGTAAAAAAGCTTAAGCTTTTTAAAATATAGCTTATAAGCTTTAAAAAACTTTAAGTTATATACATAAGCAATTAATTATAGTGCAAGCTTAAAAGTTTTGCTATATAATAGCTATACTTTATAGTGTTTAGCAAAAATAGTAGTATAATTAGCAATGTTTTAAAAGTTCTTTAGTAATGTTATTTTAAACCGTTTATTTATATTAAGTATACTTTGCGTTATATTTTGCTAAGTTACTTTTAGTTAATTTTAACGCTTAAAAAAAAATAAAAAAAGCTGCTTTAAGGCATAATTTATAAATCAAAAAATATATTACTTAAATATATTGTTTAGCACTTATAACATGTTATACTTTTGTATTATGTTTTTTAAGCTAAGCTTTTACAATAGCTTTTTTAACTTATTAGCTATGCAGTAATTTTAAGTAGTATACTATAGCTATAATACTTAAAAAAAAACACTATTAATGCAAGTTTGCTTAAAAAAAGTAAGCAATACTTAGTTAATAAACATATGTTTAGTATACTTAATAGTAGTAAACTGCTTTAATAATATACTATTATTAAGTAGTGCAAATATTGCTAGCTTTTTAATAAGCTTAATAAAGCAAACAGTATAAACAAGCAAAAAATTATTTAGTTAGCATATTAAAACAAAAAAAAAAAAGTTATAAATAATAAAATTAGTTAGCAAAAATAAGCAAATAGTTTGCTAAAAAAGCAGTTTACAAAAGTTTATAGCAGTTATAATATAAAACTAAAGCATATAGTATTTATAGCGTATACTATAGTAAAGCAACATAAAAGCGTTAAATAAAATAAATAATATATAATATAGCTAGCTTTTATAAAACTAAAAAGCGTTAAAAAAAAAAAAAAAATTAAGTAGTACTACTTTTTGCATTAATAAGTAAGCTTTACTTTAATAGTATTGTTTTAATAAGTTTAAGCTAAAAAATAATAAGTTAAACTGCAATAAATCAAAGAAATAAAATCTTTTTATAAATATTTATATATGCTGCTTATAAAAATTATATAATTTAATTTAATATAAGGCTATTTTTTTAACTTAAAGGTTAACTAGCATAATTTTTACTATTTTTAGCTTTTTTATATCTTAAAACAAGTATTGCAAATAAAAAATTTAATAATATCTTTAAAATAAACTATTGCTATTATATGCTTTTTTAGTTAAGCATGCTAATTTATAAAGCAAGATATATAAAAGTATTATATTATTAATTAAGTAAAAAGGTTTAATAATATAAAGCATATTTTAAAAAGCAAAGTTAACTTACGTAGTATTAAAATAAAAATACTATTAGTTTGCTATTAAAAAATAGTTTGTATAAAATTTTTATAAAGCATTTTTTGCTAAATAGCTTATAGTTATATTTTTAATATTATATTTTTATAAAAAAAAAATAAAGCTAGCAAAATAGCTAAATAAATGCTAATTATATAAAGTTTTAAAGTAGTTTTAAAACAGTTTTGTATATTTATATAAAATAACGTATTGCAATTAAGTATATTAAAAAAAGCTAAAGCTTTTTGCTAAAGCTTGCTAAATGCTTGCTTTTACTTTAGCTTAAGCAAAACTAATAAAGTGCTAAGCAATAATTATAAGTAAACAAAAAGCATATAAAACAAATAGCATATAGTTTTTTATGAACTGTTTTTATATTTTAAATAGCAAATAAATAGTTTGGTATTTAAAAATTAAAAAAAAATAAAAAAAAACAAAATAAATAGTATTATTAAAACTATATTTAAAAAAGCTAAGCTACAGATTTTAAGTTTTATAAGGTTTTACTAAGTTAAAAATGCAGTATAGATTTTAAAAAAAAGTAAATTAAAAAAAAAATAAATAACTTAAATTTAATATTGCTAAAAAAAATATAGCAAAAAAACAAAGCTAAATAACATAGCTATTAATGTTATATTAACAAATAATACATATTTATTAGTAAATATTATAACAAAAGGCTTTAATAAACAAAAAAAAAAGCGTAAGCTTATTAGCATTAAAAAAAGTATGCTAAAAAAAAATCTGTAGCGCTTTTAGCTTAGCACAAAATAAAAAAAAGTTAATAAAATTATTTTGTTTTAAAGAATTAATATAAAAAGCTAAAAAGCTTTATATAAAATAATTAGTTATATGTTTTAATGTATAGCTAGCTATATTTATTACTTTATTTATAAAACAGAATTAATATTATAAATTTAAAAATAAAAACAGAAACTATAAAAAAAAAAAAAATAGCTTATAAAAAACTAATTACTTTAAGACTAAAAAAAACAAAAAAAAAAGGGCCTTTAAGAAACAAAATATTTTAAGACCTAAAGTTTTTAAAAAAACTTTAAGTTTTAAGATATTTTGTTTTTTAAAGGCCTTTTTAAAAGTATAAGCAGGCTAACAATATAAACAAAAATAAAAAAAAACAAAAAAAACAAAAAATAAAGCATATTATAGTTGCATTAATAGAAATAAAAGTATAGAATTTGTTCTTATATGCAATAACGTACATCGTTAAATAAAAAAGAAAACTGCTAGCTAAGCTAATTATAGTAAACTAGTAGTAAAAAAAAAAAAACAAAAGCAAGCAAACAATTTTTGCTAAAAATAAAAGCTTTGCTATTAATAAAAACAAAAAAATTTTGCTGTAACAAAATAAAAAAAAAGTTAAGCAATAAAACAACAAGCTTATTTAAAATATAAAGCATAAAAAATAAAAAAAAGATCAAAAAAAAAAAATAATTAGTTTTAAAGCGTTTAAAATAGTATTATTACTTTTGTTGCTATTAAGAAAGCCTAAGTTATTAAAACTAAAAAAACTTTAAAATTAAAAACGAGCAAAAAAAGCAAAAAAAAAAAAAAGTTCTAATTTAAGCAGTTTAAAATTTATAGCATTACTATTATTTAAATCTAAAAAAGCAAAGCTATCTGTATATAGCAGTTCTAAAGATTGCTTAAACAAAAAAGTAAAAAGTAGCAATAGCATTTAAAAATAAATAAAAAAAAGTTAAATAATTAAAAACAAAACATTTGTAAAAAAAAAAAAAAAAAATAAGCAAAATTAGCTTTAAATAAAATAACAGTAGTACAAAAGCAAATTAAAAGTTAAAAGCAGTAAAATAAAAGCATAAAAGTATATAAATGCTAAAGTATTTTTATTAAAAAACAAGTTAAAAAAAAAATATAAAATTAATTAAAAAGTTAAGCAGCTTTTTGTTTTAGTTTAATAATTTGTTATGCTTAAGCCTTTTTATATTTCTGCTAATTATGTTTAGTAGCTAATAAAAACATAATAATTAAGCTATAAAAAAAACAATAAAGCAAGCAGAAATAATAATACAACAAATAAAAGCGCTAAAGAAAAGCAAGCAAAAATAGCAACATAACAAGTAAAAGCGCTAAAAAAAAGCTAAAAAAGCACTAAATAAACATTAAACAAGCACTAAAAAATAAGCTTAATAATAGCATATAACTTAAGAAAAAACAAATTATAATAAAAATGCAAATGTAATAAAAACGAAAAAAAGAAAAAAAAAAAAAAAAAGCAATAGTAATAAGCAATAAAATTTATAAATAAATTTTTATAATGTGCATTAAAAAAGTTGTAGTGTTGCAAAAAGGTTAATACATAGAAAATTAAGTATATTAAGCAGCAAAAAAAAGATAATTAGCTTTAAATAAAGCAATACAAAGGTACTATTACGCCAAGCTAGCAGATTGCAAAAATAAAAGCACGCAAAGCTAACAGATAATTAAGCATAAAAGCTATTAGTAAAAAAATCAATAGAAATTTTCACTAAGTTAAACGCATAAACACGCTACTAACCCTAACCCAAAGAACAAAAAAATAAAGCAAAAAACATATAGCTAATAATTACTTTATTTTTATTAAGTTTTAGCTTATAAAGTTTACTTTGTTTTTTTAGCATATATATTATAAAAAAATAAAGCGATAAGCTATTTATAGTACGTTTTATTTTGCGTACTAGGTTTTTTGTTTTTGTAGCTTTTTTTGCTTGCTTTTACGTTTTAGTTCTTTTAGTTTTTTTTGGTTTTTTTTTTTTTTTTTTTTTTTTTTGCTTTTAGTTTAGTGCAAAGCGTTATAATTAAGCTAAAGCGCTTTTTATATATAAATATAGCAATATAACGCAACATAGTTTATTTATAGCTTATATTATGCTTTAAACTTATATATTATAGTAAATACTAAGTAATAAGTAAAATATGCATTGCTTTTTTTTTGTTTTTATGCTGTTATAACGTTGCTAAAACTTAAAGATTTTTTTTTAGTTTTGCATCTTAAAAACAGGCTAGTTTTAAGCTTTAAATAAATAATTACTTAGTAAAAAAAGCATTATAGTTTATTAGCGTGCTTAAAATTTAAGAAAATTTGCTATTATATATATATATGTTGCATTTAGAAAAAAAATGTTTTTATTGTAGCATTATAAGCAATTAGTACATAATATAGTTTGCTTAATATAGCATAAAAAATAAAAAGAAAATTAACTTTATGCGTTTTTTTAGTAGTAAATTGCTTTTTTTAATGTTTTAACTTAGTATAATATAAAAAATAAAAAAAAAATTAAAACTATGCGTTTTTTTAGTAGTAAATTGCTTTTTTTAATGTTATAACTTAGTATATAAAACGCTCAAGATTTAGCTATACCTTTTCTTTTGTTTTGTATATATTTAGCTTTTTAATTTAGGTTACTTTTTGGTTAAAATTATAGGCCTATTTTAATAAAGCTTTTTTTACTGCAATTTTAGCATTATTTACTTTAGTAATTATATTTTTTAGTTTATTTTACTATATTTAATAACTTTCTTTTTTATTGGTTTTTTTTTTTTTATTAAAGTAATACTAAAAAAGCAAATAAATAGCAAAAGTATATGTTTTAAATGCTTTTATTAACTTAGTAATATATAGCTTTAAATCTTTTGTAAACTTTTATAACTAGTTTTAACTTTTTTACTTATATACTAATATATTTTTATAAATAAAAATATAGCAAAAAAGTAATATTTATTATAATTTATAAATATATAATAGTATTATACTTTTTTTGCTATATTTTAAGCTATACTTTTTATTTTTTTTATATATGTTATTTTTACTATTTAACCTTTTTGATTTATTTATTATATTAATGCATTATTACTAGTATAATTATATATTTTATTATTTTTAATGATTTATTAATAATATAACATAATAAAAAAATATATTTTTTTTAAAACAGCTTAATAAAACTAGTTATATTTTTTGCTATTATTGCTATGCTTATATAATAATACTTTTATTTATTTATATTTATTTTTTATGTATTATTGTTATTACTACTGCTATTATTACTGCTATTATTACTATTATTACTATTGTTATTATTATTGCTATTATTATTGCTATTATTACTACTAGTATTATAGCTATTATAACTGCTATTTTTTATAACTTTTAGTTTTTATTTTATTACTTTTTTTTTTTTGCTAATTTTAAAAGTTTATAGTTTTTAATATTTATTTTTAGTTCTTTTTATTAATAAACAAAAGTTGCTTTTATTTGCTGCTATAATATATTGTTTAAAGTTTTGCTAGGTTTTATTTTTATAGCAGAAAATGTTTTTTAGCAAAAAAACAACAAAAATAAAAACAAAAATAAAAACAAAAATAATTTTTTTATAACTTTTATAAATTCTAAAAAAAAGTATTTTAACAAAAAATAAAAAGTTAATAATGTTTTAACTAAATAACTATATTTTAATATTTTTAGTGCTTTTTAATACTTTGTTAAGTAAGCTAGCTTTTTACTAAAAAACTATATTTAAAAGCTTTTAAAGCACTTTAAAGATAGCTTTTTTAAAAAATAAAATAAAAACAAATTAAAAATTTATACTAAAACATGCAAAGTGTTTAATTTAATAACATATAATACTGCTTGCGTAAAGCAAACTAAAAAATACAAAAAACAAAATACTAAACGCTAAAAGCTTAGTTTGCTATAAATGCTGCTTTTTTTACTAAAATTTACAAATAATTTACTTTAGCTTATATTTATTAATTAGTATTTTTTTAGCTTAAATAAAAAAGCATAATAAATAAACAACGTAAATTTTGCTTATATTTTATTATTAAAGCTTAAAGCTATAAGTAGTATATTAATTTTATAAATAGCTATAATAAAGCTAGTATTTAAACTTAGCATACAAAACATATTTATAGGAATTTTTTTTTTAGCGCTTTTAAAAAACCGCTATAAAAACTTTTATGCTATAGTATTATAACAAGTTATTAAAGTATAGCAAAAAAAAACAATGTTTTTTTATTTTGTAGCACTAAAACGTTAGCTTAAAATGTTTTTACTATTATTAATATACTAAATTTAATATTTATAAGATCTTTTGCTTTATTTTTTTTTTTTGCTATAAATTTAAAAGCTAAGCAATATATTGCTATAAAAACTTAATAATAGCTAGCATTTTTAGCATTAATACATAAATTAGCAAAAAGTAAAAAATAAAAAAAAAAAGCAAATATAAGCAATATTATAGCTAATTTTTTTAAGCTATTAAAAGCTTTTATTAATATATGCATATAAAACATTATAAATTATAATTTTTATTGTTTTTTATTTAACATTTTTTTTTTATAATATATTATTTATAATGTAGTTTTTGCAGTTTTATATTTAACATTTTATTTTTTATAATGTTATATTTAAAATGTAGTTTTTGCGTTTTTTTATTTAACCTTTTTTTTTTAATTGTATAATATTTATAACGCAGATTTTTTATATATGTAAACTTATTTAGTAACTATAAATTTATTTTTCAAAAAAACAAAATATTAATTATGTTTAGTTCTTTTTATAAATGTATAAATATAATTTATAGCGTAGCAAACTACATTAGCTTACATTTTTGCTTTTTTTAAGCTAATAAGTTTAGTTTTTTTGTATATAATAATATTAATTTATTTAGCAGCTAGTATAATTAGGCATTTTTTATATGTTTGAAGTAATTTTTGCAAAAAAATTATCTTTAAAACAACAACTATAATAAAAAAGCTTTGCTTTAGTTTTATTTTTGTTGTTTTTAATAATAAATAAACATATATTTTGCTATATACTTTAAAAACATACTAATATACTATTTATAAATTTATATAAAATAAGCACTTTAGCTTATTAAAGCATTATTAATATTTGTTTTATTTGTTTTATAATATTTTAGCTTAATAAAGCATTATAAATATTTGTTTTATTTGTTTTATAGCATTTTAGCTTAATAAAGCATTATAATTATTTGTTTTATTTGTTTTATAGTACTTTAGCTTAGCAAAAAATTAATAAAAATTATTTTATTTGTTTTATAAAAACGCTATTATTTTTTATACTGTTTTTATGTTTTTTTTAAGCTAGATTATTATATTAAAGATTATATTAGTTATGCTATGCATATTAAAGTAAAAATTAAGCATAAAAAAACATTAATTTAAAACAAAAAAAAAAAAACAATTAAAACGGCTATTTATACTAATATAACGAACAAAAAAATTATAAATAATTAATAAATACTTTAGGGTTTTTAGCAATATAAAAGCGCTATGTTTGCTGTTTTGTTTTTTAAGCTTTTATTTAGTGCTTTTAATTTGCTAAGTATTAGCGCTTTTAAGCCTTTATTTAGTGCTTTTTATTAATTAGGTATTAGCGCTTTTAGGATTTTTTTTGTTTGTTTTTATATGTTTTTAAATGTTGTTTTTTTATAGCAATTTAAATAATTTTTTTACTTAGAAAAAAGTAACTAAAAACAAGTTATTTTTATACTAAATTTATTATAACGCTTTAATAAATGCTTATAGTATTTTTTTTAAGTATAAAAACATATTTAATGCTTATAAAGCAAAGTTATTTAGTTTATATTATTATTTAAAAATACTATAATAATTATAGCGTTTAAAAATATTTTGTTCTTATATTAGTAACGTTTAAAAGCAATAAATATTAAAAATAATTATAATAACACAAAAAAACAGCATGTTGCTAGTAATAAGCTTATAAAGCAAAATACTTTAGCTTAATTTACGTTATTATTTAAGGAGTTTATAATAATTGCAGTTTTTAAAAATATTTTATTTATATATTAGTAACGTTTTAAAGCAATAAACAGTAAAAAAAAAAAAAACAATAATATAAAAAAATAAAACTAGTTTACGTTATTATTTAAAAAGTTTATTATAATTATAGTTTTTAGTAATATTTCGTTTGTATATTAGTAATGTTTAAAAGCAATAAACAAAAGGAAAAAAAAAAAAACAATAATATAAAAAAATAAAACATTACTAATAAAAAGCTATGCTGCAGCAATATAAATTTTTTTTTTTTTTTTGTAGTTTATATAAAAAAAAAATAAATTATTATTATTAAGTTTACTATAAGCTAGCTTTAACTAATTTATTTTTATATTAATTATTAACTAAGTTTTTTAAGCAAAAAATGCTTAATTAATAGTTAATAAAACAGCAAATTAAGCAAAACTAGCTTATAGTAATTTTATTAAAAGCTATAAATTTGCTTTTTTATAAATAATAAAGTTGTTTAAGCAAAAAATAGTTAGTTAATAGTTTATAAAAAAGCAAATTTATAGCAAAGCAAAATAAGCTATAATAAAAAAAAAAACAAAAAAACAGCTAATATATTTTGCATAAAATGCGCAAAAAAAATGCTTATATTTTTTGTAGCAATATATTTATAAATTATATATATAAAAACAAAAAAAAATATATATATATTTTATATTAAGTATTTATATAAGCTATTTATATTTATTGCTATACTACGTTTTTATAATATTTATTTAAGTATTTAAGTATTTATAAAAAAAAAAAAAATAATAAATATGCTTTTATTTGCGTTTAAAATAAAGCTGCTTTTTAGATTGCTATAGTAATACGTTTATATGTTTTATATGTTTAAAAAAAAAAAACAGCTAACGTACTTTTAATAGCGTACGTAATAAAATAGCTTTTGCTTTTTATAATAATACGTTTTTTTATATATTATATATATAAAAAAAAAAACAGCTAATATACTTTTTTAATAGTATGCTTAATAAAGTTATTTAAGCTTGCTATTATTATACGTTTTTATGTTATAAATTTATTGCTGCTTAAAATAAATAAAAAAGCTTTTTATATATAAGCTTTGCTTTAAAACTTTATAAAACATATTTTTTTGGTTTTTTTATATAATAAATAGTTTAAATAATATATATTGCTTTTTAACTTTTTAAAACTTATTTTTTGTTTTTTATACGTAAATAGTTTAAATAATATATGTTGCTTTTTAACTTTTTTTAATTTATTTTTTATTGCAGCTAAAAGTTTTTTTCTATTATAAATATAAAATATCTTTTTTTTTTTTAGTTAAATTTAATATATAAAATAAAAAAAAAACTTTAAAAAAGCAACAAAAAATAATTAAATATAAAATATATTATACTTTAAAAGTTTTTAAGTAAAAAAAAAATAAAAAAAAGTTTAGTTTATTATTATAGCTAAAAAAAAGTTAGCTTTGCTTTATTATTTAAATATGTAGTTAAAAGAAAAAAAAACTAATTAAGCTTATAAAATAGCTTATAACATATAGTTTTTTTTAAAAAAAAAAGCTTTTAAATAAAAATAACATATATATATAAAAATATATTAAAAAATAAATGTATATATATAATTATAATTTATAATTATGTTTTTTGTTAGCATTAATAAAAAAATGCAATATAAATAAAAAGCAAAACGTATGTTTGCTATAAATGCTGCTAGTTATATATAAATTAAAAAAAAAGTTAGATTTTTTTGTTATAATTTTTAGTTAGTTAAATAATAAAACAATTTAAAGTTAGCGCTATAGTATAATATTAAAACTTTTTTTATGCAAAAAAAAAGCAAAAGTATAAAAATAATAGTTATTTTATAAACTTTTTTGCTTTAAAATCTATGATTAAAGCATATATATTTTGTAGTTTTAATGCATTAAAAAAACACAAAAAACAAAATAATAAAAAAAAAATAGCAAAAAAATATACATTAAAAAAAAAAAGAAACAAATAAACAAAAATAAAATAAAATAAAAAAACAAAGCATAACTATGCTATAATTATAACAAGTTTAAAAGCAAAAAAAAAAAAAAAGCTAGAAATATTTTATTATTTATATATATAAGTTATTAAAGGTGTTATATATACTAAAAATTATATGCTTACTTAAATATGCTAATAGATTTATTGTTATAAGTAATATAAAAAAGCAATTGCTTTTTTTTTTAAAAGTAAATATAAATTAACTTTTTATATTTATGTTTGCTTTTGTAAAAAATTTTGCAGGCATAAAAAAACTACAAAAAAAGTTTCTGCTATTATGTTTTATATATTATAGTTTTATTTAAAAGCTTTTTTTATATTTTAGTTATATTTAAAAAAACATTTTATAGTAATATTTTATATAAAAAGTTCTTTTAATACAGTTAAATTTTTACTTTTTTTTTATTTTATATTTTTTTTATTTTATATTTTTTTTATTTTATATATTTTTTTTATTTTATATATTTTTTTTATTTTACATTTTTTTTATTTACTATTTCTTTTATTAATTTATTTACTTATTATATTTTTTATTTTTTTTTATTTTTAAGTATTTTGATTTTTGATTTTTTTCTTTTTTTATTTTTTTTATTTTTTTTTATTATATTTTTTGTTTATTTTAATATAGTTTTTACAATTTTAATTTTTATACAAATCTTAAAACATAATTAAAAATAATAATAATAAAGCTAATATTGCAGCTTTTTTTGCTTAAAAAAAAATCTACTAAAATTTATGCTTTTAACTTTTTTTAAGTGCTAACACTTTTTTTACTAAGATTTTATAACAATAGTAACTATTTTTATAAAAGATTAACTGCTTAATAATGTTTTTTTTTTATATAAAAAAACAAACACTTTTTTTATTAGTATTATAATAATTAACTTAGTATATATAAGAATTTTTTATTTTTATTAAATTTTTTGTTTAGCTTTATAAAAAATATTAAAAAAGCAAATAATTAGCAAATAGCTTATTTTTTAAGCGGTTTTATATAATATAATACTAATTTATTATATATAAAAGCTAAATGTTTAAAACTTAAATATAGCTTAATTAGCTATAGCTTAATTAATTATTATAAATAACTATATAAAGTTTTATATTAGCTTTTAAATAATAGCTTTAATTATTAGCGCTATAAATAATAAAATAGCAAAAAAGTATAAAACTTTAATATAGTTTAATTAGCTATAGCTTAATTAACTATAATAAATAACTATAAAAAGTTTTATATTAGCTTTTAAAAAATAGCTTTAGTTACTAAAGCTATAAATAATAAAATAGCAAAAAAATATAAAACTTTAATACAACTTAATTAATTATAGCTTAATTAGTTATAATAAACAATTATATAAAGGTTTATATTAGCTTTTAAATAGTAGCGTTAATTATTAGTGCTATAAATAATAAAACAGCAAAAAAATATAAAACTTTAATATAGCTTAATTAATTATAGCTTAATTAGCTATAATAAATAACTATAAAAAGTTTTATATTAGCTTTTAAAAAATAGCTTTAGTTATTAAAGCTATAAATAATAAAATAGCAAAGTTTTTACTTAGTAATTTTTTTAAAAAGCAACTTAAATAAAATAAAATATATTTAGTAATAAGCTTTATTTGTTTTAAAACAAAAAAGCACTAGCTTTTAAATAATAGCTTTAATTATAAATGCAATAAATAATAAAACAGCAAAATTTTTACTTAGCAATTTTTTTAAAAAGCAACTTAAATAAAATAAAACATATTTAATAGTAAGCTTTATTTGTTTTAAAACAAAAAAATATTAGCTTTTAAATAATAGTTTTAATTATTAGCGCTATAAATAATAAAACAGCAAAAAATGTTTAAAACTTAAATATAGCTTAATTAATTATAATAAATAATTATGTAAAGTTTTATATTAGCTTTTAAATAATAGCTTTAATTATTAATGCAATAAATAATAAAATAGGGAAATTTTTATTTAGTAATTTTTTTAAAAAACAACTTAAATAAAATAAAATATATTTAATAGTAAGCTTTATTTGTTTTAAAATAAATAATATATTAATTATTAAAGCGTTTTATAGTTTTTTTTTTAAATGCAAAGATTTTTATATTTTAAACTATTAAAAAAAAGTTAAAAAAAACTAAGCAATTTTTTTAGTTTATGTTTTAAAGCTAAAATTATAAGCTATTACTAAAAAATTAAAAAAAATTAAAGTTTTAGTTTTAAAGCTAAAATTTTAAATTATTACTAAAAAATTAATAAAACTTAAGCAATTTTTTTAGTTTTAATTTTAAAGTTAAAATATTAAGCTATTATTAAAAAGCTACTAAAAACTAAAGTTTTAGTTAAAAAACAAAAATTATTATATTTTTAAGTTATATTTTAAAAGCAAATATTTTTATATTTTAAACTACTATTAAAAAGTAAAAAATACTTGAAAAATTTTTCTTGTTTTATTTTTAAAACTAAAAATTTTTATGTTTTAAATTATAGCAAACTTACTAAATATTTTTTGTTATTTTTATATATATTATATTATAAAACATTAAAACTATATTATATAAAACAAAAATTATTAAAAACGGTTTTATATATTAAAAAAAAAAGCTATTTTGTTTTTATAAATTAAAAATTTTTTTTAAGCTATTATAAAAAACTAAACAAAAACTAAGCAATTTTTTTAATTTTAAATTTTAAAACAAAAAATGCTTTTATTTTTAAGTTTAATGCAATAATAGTTTTATTTAAAAGTTAGCTTTATAATATAAGCTATAATAATAAAACTAATATATTAACTAAAGTAATTATATTATATTTAATTTAATTATTTTGTTATTATTTTAAAAAGCTAAGTTTAATGGTTAATAAAAAAACATTACAAAATTTTAAAAAACTAATAATTAATATATAAACAAAACTAATAACAATAAAACTAATAAGCTAATAAAAATAAAGCAAAATAATTTTATATGTTTTTTAATGCTTTTATATTGTTTTATATTAATATTATGCTATTTTATACTAGTTTAAAAGCTTTTTTTGTTTATTTATAAGATTTTTTATATTTTAAAAGCAATAAAAAATAGCAATTCGCTTTTTTTACAAAAAAGTATATATAAAGTTTTTAAGTATAATAATTTATTTTATATAATAACTTTTTATTTTACTTTAAGATTTTTTTAATAAAGTTTTTATATTTATAATATATATAATATAAATAAAAATTATATAATAAAATAAAAGCTTAATAAAGTTAAAAAAAAAAACTTTAATAAAAAAAATTAATAAATAATATAAAAAATATAAAGCAAAAAATTATATATTTTATTAATTATATATATTAAACATTTTATAAATATATAAAAAAATAGCATAACTAATATAATAATAGTTATTAATATATTAATAAAAGTAGTTATAACATATAATAAAAATAATTATAACTAAATAATAATAATAGTTAATAATTTAACAAAAAAAATTATAGTATTTTTAATATGCTAATAAAAGTAAACATAATATATAGCGTGCTAACAAAAGCAAAATAACTATATTTTATATCAAAAAGCAAAAACTTTTTATTAAATATAAATTTATAAAAAAAAGCTTGCTGCTTTTAAAAGTTATATTAATTATTATAGCGCTTAAAACATTTTTTTTGTAAAGCTAAGCTTAGTTCTTTTATTATAACAAGTAATATATTTTTGCATTTTTTTTAGCTACTAAAAAAAAGTAAAACATTATAGCTAGTAATATAAATAATATATAAACTAACGCTTTTTTTATTAAAGCTTTATTTTTTTAAGCTTTTAGGCCTACTTTTTTTATTTAAAAAAGCAAAAGCTTAAATATATGCTAAGCAAACATTAAAAAAAACAACATTATTAACTTTAAGCTTTTTGTTTTTAAGTAAACCTAAAAAACAGCAAAATATTATATAAAAATAAATATTAGCTTAGCAAAACTATATATTAAATGCACTTATATAAACTACGATTATTTTTTTAAGTATTTATATTTCTTTTAAAAAGTATACTAATAAACTTTTATAAAACTAAGCATAACAAAATAGTTAAAATAAAAAAGTATTATGTTTAAAATAAATATAAAAAGCAGTAGTACGCTTATTATATACTATAAAAATTATAGTAAATAAAAAAGCTATATATATTTTTAGTTATATATATATACTATATTATTTTTATAACTAATAAATTTTATTGCTATAGTTTTTAATATAACATAAATAAAATTAAACTTTATATAAAAAATTTAATATTATATAAGTTATGTTTTATAAACAATAATATAATGTAAACCTTTTAAGTAAAAAATAAACAATATTATAAAAAACTTAAAAAAAAAAGCAATATTATATAAAAAACTAATAGTTAGTAATAATGCTATATAAACTATTTAAAGTAATATTATATAAGTTTTTAAAAAAACAAATATTATTAAAGTAATAACAATTTAAATTATTTTAAGTTATTTTTTTTAGCATGCTAAGTTTTTTTTAAAAACAATATTATTTTATATTAGTTTTTATATACTAAAAAATAAACTAAAATATAGTTATTATATAGTTTTAAATATTTTATTTTTAATAGCTTTTATTAGTTTTGCTTTAGTTTTAGGTTTTATTATAGTTATTTATAATTATTAAAATTATAGCTACTGTTTATTTTTAGCTTTATATTATTTATAACGTTTATTTTGTTTTTTTTTTTGCTAGTTTTATTATTATTAATTAGCTTTTTTGCTAGCTTATATTATATAGCTAGCTTTATGTTTAGCTTTTTATATAATATTATATATTTTATAAAGATTTTTTTTATTAATATGCTTATTTAGTATAATAACTTAAATATTAATATTAAGCTATTAATTTTTAAGTTTTTTAATTTAAGCTATACTAATAAATTAACAAAAGAAAATAGTAGTTTTATAGCATTAAAAAATATGTTAAAGCAGAATATATGTAGTTAAAAAAACACAGTAAATTATTTAATAAATATATAAAAAAGCTGTTTAAAAAACATATATAAAAAACTTTTGCTGCAATAATTAAATAAATATTAAAGCATAACATTAAAGCTAAAATAAAAAGCATTGCGTTTTTATTGCATAAATATTATAATATATTAATATATATTATAACATGTTTATATAATAACGTTATAAACTTAGTTAAATAATAGCAGCAAATATATTAATATAATAGCTATTAAAGCTTTTTTAAATAAATAATTTATATTATTATATAATAGCTTTTTTTTTATTATTTTATAGCATAATAGCTTTAAGTAGCTATATTTAAAACTAAAAAAATTTAATTATATAATAATATGCTTAAATAATTAAACATAAAAAAACTTAGTTTTTTTAAAGTTTAATATAATAAAAATATAAAAGCTAGCATATGTTTAATAATAGTTAAACTAGTTGTTAAAAAATTAGCATATAATGTTTTTACTAGTAAATATAGCAAGCTAAACTTTTTAAACCTTATAATATTAAAAAATAAAGTTTTTTTTTAACTAATTAATATAATTATTTAAAGCGTTAAATATTAATGCTATATATATAAACTAGCTTTAATATTTATTTATATTATAATTGCTAAAGTTATAAGTTTTTATTTTTAGTTTTTGTTATTATATAAAAGTAAAAAGTAAAAAGTTAGCATTATTAAATAGTGCTATTTTTTTTGCTTAAAAGCTTTTAACTTTAGTTTTGCTTAAAGTAATAAAAACTTAAAAATAAATGTAGTAAATATTGAATAAGCTAAAAAATTAAAAGTAGCTTTATATATAGTTTAGCTAGCTTTTATATAAAATATTGCATTATTTTTAGTAAAAAAACTTAAGCTTTTTAAAATATAGCTTATAAGCTTTAAAAAACTTTAAGTTATATATATAAATAATTAATTATAGTATAAGCTTAAAAGTGTTACTACGTAATAATTATACTTTATAATATTTAGCAAAAATAATAGTATACTTAGCAATATTTTAAAAGTTCTTTAGTAGTATTATTTTAAACTGTTTATTTATATTAAATATATTTTGCGTTATATTTTATTAAGTTATTTTTAGTTAATTTTAATGCTTAAAAAAAAATAAAAAAAGCTGTTTTAAACCATAATTTATAAGTTAAAAAATATATTACTTAAATCTATTATTTAGCATTTATAGTATGTTATATTTTTATACTATGTTTTTTAAGCTAAGCTTTTATAATAGCTTTTTTAATTAATTAGCTATATAATAATTTTATGTAATATATTATAACTATAATACTTAAAAAAAAACACTATTAATATAAGTTTGCGTAAAAAAAGTAAACAATATTTAATTAATAAATATATATTTAATATACTTAGTAGTAATAAACTATTTTAATAGTATATTATTATTAAATAATATAAATATTGCTAGCTTTTTAATAAGCTTAATAAAACAAATAATATAAACAAACAAAAGATTATTTAGTTAATGTATTAAAACAAAGAAAAAAAAGTTATAAATAATAAAATTAGTTAATAAAAATAAACAAGTAGTTTGCTAAAAAAGCAGTTTATAAAAGTTTATAGTAATTATAATATAAAACTAAAGCATATAATATTTATAGCATATATTATAATAAAGCAGTATAAAAGCGTTAAACAAAGTCAATAATATATAATATAGCTAGCTTTTATTAAACTAAAAAGCATTAAAAAAAAAAGAAAAATTAAGTAATACTACTTTTTGCATTAATAAGTAAGCTTTATTTTAATAATATTATTTTAATAAGTTTAAGCTAAAAAATAACAAGTTATACTATAGTAAATTAAAAAAATAAAATCTTTTTATAAATATTTATATATGCTGCTTATAAAAATTATATAACTTAATTTAATATAAAGCTACTTTTTTAATTTAAAAGCTAGCTAATATAGTTTTTATTATTTTTAGCTTTTTTATGTTTTAAAATAAGTATTATAAATAAAAGATTTAATAATATTTTTAAAATAAACTATTATTATTATGTGCTTTTTTAGCTAAGTATATTAATTTATAAAGCAAAAGATATAAAAGTATTATATTATTAGTTAAATAAAAAAGTTTAATAATATAAAGCATGTTTTAAAAAGTAAAGTTAATTTATATAGCGTTAAAATAAAAGTACTATTAGTTTATTATTAAAAAATAGTTTATATAAAATTTTTATAAAGTATTTTTTGCTAAATAGCTTATAGTTATATTTTTAATATTATATTTTTATAAAAAAAAAATAAAGCTAACAAAATAGCTAAACAAATGTTAATTATATAAAGTTTTAAAGTAGTTTTAAAATAATTTTATATATTTATATAAAATAGTATATTATAATTAAGTATACTAAAAAAATCTAAAGCTTTTTATTAAAGCTTGCTAAATGTTTGCTTTTGTTTTAGCTTAAATAAAACTAATAAAGTACTAAATAATAATTATAAATAAATAAAAAGCATACAAAGCAAATAGCATATAGTTTTTTATAAACTATTTTTATATTTTAAATAATAAATAAATAGTTTAATGTTTAAAAATTAAAAAAAAGTAAAAAAAAACAACATAAATAATATTATTAAAACTATATTTAAAAAAGCTAAGCTGCAAATTTTAAGTTTTATAAAGTTTTACTAAATTAAAAATATAATATAAATTTTAAAAAAAAATAAATTAAAAAAAAAGTAAATAACTTAAATTTAATATTACTAAAGAAAATATAGCAAAAAAGCAAAGCTAAATAATATAACTATTAATGTTATATTAATAAATAATATATATTTATTAGTAAATATTATAATAAAAAGCTTTAATAAACAAAAAAAAAACGTAAGCTTATTAGCATTAAAAAAAGTATACTAAAAAAAATTTATAGCGCTTTTAGCTTAACATAAAATAAAAAAAAGTTAGTAAAATTATTTTATTTTAAAAAATTAATATAAAAAGCTAAAAAGCTTTATATAAAATAATTAATTATATGTTTTAATATATAGCTAGCTATATTTATTATTTTATTTATAAAAAAAAATTAATATTATAAATCTAAGAATAAAAATAAAAACTATAAAAAAAAAAAATAGCTTATAAAAAACTAACTATTTTAAAACTAAAAAAAACAAAAAAAAAAAAGCTTTTAAAAGTATAAGCAAGCTAATAATATAAACAAAAATAAAAAAAAACAAAAAAAACAAAAAATAAAGCATACTATAGTTATATTAATAAAAATAAAAGTGCAAAATTTGTTTTTATATATAATAACGCACATTATTAAATAAAAAAGAAAACTGCTAATTAAACTAATTATAATAAACTAATAATAAAAAAAAAAAGCAAAAATAAAAAAATAATGCTTATTAAAAATAAAAGCTTTATTAGCAATAAAAGTAAAAAGATCTTGCTGTAATAAAGTAAAAAAAAAGTTAAACAATAAAGCAATAAACTTATTTAAAATACTAAGCGTAAAAAACAAAAAAAAAATCAAAAAAAAAATAATTAGTTTTAAAGCATTTAAAATAGTGCTATTACTTTTATTGCTATTAAAAAAGCTTAAGTTATTAAAACTAAAAAAACTTTAAAATTAAAAACAAGCAAAAAAAGCAAAAAAAAAAAAAAGTTTTAGTTTAAGCAGTTTAAAATCTATAGCATTACTATTATTTAAATTTAAAAAAGTAAAACTATTTATATATAGCAGTTTTAAAAAATGCTTAAATAAAAAACTAAAAAGTAGCAATAACATTTAAAAATAAATAAAAAAAAGTTAAATAGTTAAAAATAAAACATTTATAAAAAAAAAAAAATAATAAACAAAATTAACTGCAAATAAAATAATAATAATACAAAAGCAAATTAAAAGTTAAAAATAATAAAATAAAAGCATAAAAATATATAAATGCTAAAGTATTTCTATTAAAAAACAAGTTAAAAAAAAAATATAAAATTAACTAAAAGGTTAAATTGCTTTTTATTTTAATTTAATAATTTGTTATGCTTAAGCTTTTTTGTGTTTTTGCTAATTATGTTTAGCAGCTAATAAAAGCATAATAATTAAGCTATAAAAAAAATAGTAAAGCAAGCAAAAATAACAATATAACAAATAAAAGCGCTAAAAAAAAGCTAAAAAAGCGCTAAATAAGCATTAAACAAGCATTAAAAAATAAGCTTAATAATAGCGCATAACTTAAAAAAAAACAAGCTATAATAAAAATGCAAATGTAATAAAAACAAAAAAAAAAAAAAAAAAAGCAATAATAATAAGCAATAAAATTTATAAACAAATTTTTATAATATGCATTAAAAAAGTTATAGTATTACAAAAAAGTTAATACGTAAAAAGTTAAATATATTAAGCAGCAAAAAAAAAATAATTAGCTTTAAATAAAGCAATATAAAAGTACTATTATATTAAGCTAACAAATTGCAAAAATAAAAGCACGCAAAGCTAGCAAATAATTAAGCAAAAAAGCCGTTAGTAAAAAAATCAATAGAAATTTTCATTAAATTAAACGCATAAATATGCTGCTAACCTTAACCTAAAAAACAAAAAAATAAAGCGCTTATAAAACAAAAATAGTTTTACTATAAAAAATGCAATTAATTTAATTGCTTAAAAGAATGCGCAAGACTTAGTATAATTATAAACGTTAAAAAATCATAGTAATAATAAACTAAGTATACTACGCTAGCAATAATGTAAACAGTGCAGCAAAACTAGCTATAATATAAAAACTTATAATAAAAATATAAAAACAAATAATAATTTAAAATCCGATTAATTTTTAATAGTAAATGCCTTAGTTATAATATTATTAATAATTAAATATACTAAATTAGTAAAAAGTGGTCTATTTGCTTAAATAGTTCACTTGCTTATAAATAATGTTATGTAAAATTTCATTAACTGTTTTATAATTATTAGTTTAAATATGCTTAGCTTATTTATATAATTATAATAATATACTACTACTTTTTTTAAAAAAAAATAGCTTTTTTTTTTATTTAATATTAATTTTAGTTTATATAAATAAAATAACTAATTATTTATTAGTTTATGCTGTTTATTTTTTATTTAAATTATTATATTTAAAAAAGTTTGCTTTATTTTTAAATATTATATAATTGCAAAATAATATTAGCTATATTTTATAAACTTTTATTATTTATAAAAACAAAAAAAAAATATTTAAAGTCTATTAAATTTATAATATTTTATTTTATACTATTTTAAATTATTAAAACTATAATAAATAATTTGCAATAATATATAAAAATTAAAAAATTATATTTTTTATTTAAGCTATTATAGCTATTTAAATAAAAGTAAACAATATATATAACTATAAATAATAAATGTTTTTTATATTAGCTTTTTTTTATATTGCGCTAAATTTTATTTAACTAATTTTTTGGACTTTTTAAAATCTTTTTATAAAATATAACATATAATTTTTTAGCTACAAATAATATATTAAAGAAAATAAGGTTTAATATTATTAAGCTTTGCTATTATTATATAATAAGTTTAATACTTATATTTTAGCGTTTTTAATTTATAACTTAGTTAAATTTAACATACTATTTTTTAATAAAATTTAATTAAACTATATTTAAACAGCATTAAAAAGCATAAATTTTATATTATTTAAGCAAAAAATTATAGCTTTATAGTTTTAATAGTTAAAATATATAAATTAAACAAAAACATATATTTAAAATAAAAGCAAATTAATTAACATTAAGTTTTAAAGCTATTATTAATATATAAATATTATAAAATATTTATTTATAATAATTATAGCAGTTTAGCTTAGTAATTATAAAGTGCTATATTAAATTATTTTTTTATTTTTTTATTTTTTTTTATAAAGAAAAGTTTAATAATTATAAATTAAAAATGTTATATTTTGCTTAGTTATTTTATTTTAATATTATAAAACTAAAACTTATAATAAAAATACTATAATTAAGCTTTGTTTAATATATTATAGCTAAAAGCAAATGAAAAGCTATTAATTTAGTTTTAAAGTATATTAATAATACTTTTATAATTAATATAAAAAATAACAAAAATTTTACGCGAAATATTTTTATTATATTTAATTAATTAGCTATTATAAGTTTTTATACTGCTTTAATTTATAGCAATATAAAACAATTTTTTTTAAATATATTAAAATAAACAATATATTTTTTTTTATTAACTAAAATATTATTAAATATGCTTATAAAATATATATTAATAGTAATATTAAAAAACATATTAATAGCTATATTATATTATATAATCTTGTTAATATACTAAATTTATTAATAAAAAAAAAGTAATAATTTATTAATATTAAAATTAATAAGTTTAATATTAAAGTTATTTAATTAATTAAAGTTTTAATATAATAAAATATATTAAGTTTAGCTAATAAAAATAAGTTATTTATTAAAAGTAATAAAAAACAGTAGCTATATATTTTTAATTATAAAAAAGCAAAAAAAAAAGAAAAACTAAAGAATTATAGCTAAATATAAATTAGCATAAAATATTATATATATTTTATTTTTGTTGCTTTTTTTTTAGCTTTTTAAAACTATTATTTGTTAGTAATTCTTTATTATATTTTAGTAATTTAAATTATATTAATAAATTTATAGCTAGCAATATATTTATATATATAAAAACAACATTTAAAAGTAATATAATTATAGTTAGTTTTATTAAAAATAATAAAACAAAAGTTATAACTATTATTAAACGTAAAGCTAACTAGCTTAATTATATATTAAGCGTTTAATAAATATTTAATTATTATTTTATTTATATTTTTAGTATTAATTTTAAAGTTAAATAAAATAAATTTTTAATAGCATTTTTAATTTATGCTTTATTTATAAAATGCTTAGTATATTTATTAAAACTATATTAATATATTATAAAAAGCTTAATATATAAAATATAGCTATATTTTTTTTATTTATTTTATTTAAATATTTTTATAGCATTATAATCTAAAAAAAACATAGTTTTATATTAATTATTTTATTAAATATAATAGTAATATATTATTAAACTTTTTTTAGCATAAAATATTTTGCTATATTATTAATAGCAAAGTTTAAGTATTAATATAAGTTTATAAAATGTTTTATGTAAAATTTTTAAAGCTTTTGCTATAAAAACTAAAAAATAATTCTTTTTTAAAGCGCAAATTATTAGTATATTTTTAGTAATAACTTTAATAATTAATTAAAGTTATAATAATATAAATTATAGTATATTTTTTATTATATATTTTTTTACTTTTTAATATTTTTATTATTTAGTTATTATAAAAATTATAAAATATATTTTTTAAAATATTTTATATTTATAAACTTATATATACTTAATTAAATAACTTATAGCTTATTTTTAAACTTTAGTTTAGCTTTAGTTTATTTAATAAGCTTAATTAGCTTAAATTATTTTAGTTTAAAATTAACCATTAAACTATTTTTATTTTTAAGCTTATTAATTATAATTAATTAATAATTTAATAATATAAATTATATATAATTAAACGTTAAGCTTTTTAATGTATTATTGTTTATATTTATTATAAAACGTAAATTATTTTAATTGTTTTTTAGTAGCTTTTTTTTATATTTTAGTTTAAAAAGCTTAACTTTTTGCGTTTTTAATAAATTAAAATACTAATAAAAAGCAAAAGAAAATGCTATTTTTTATATTATACTATTTTAAATAGCTTAGCTAAACTTTTATAATAAATTTAAAAAGTTTTTAAAAGTAATAAAGCTAAACTAAACAATATATATTATGTTATAAATATTTATTTTTATTTTAAAAGTTATAATAATAAATATAATTTAATAAAAAAAGTTTAGCTTTATAAACTTATTATATAACTGCTATTAATTATTAAAACATATATTTGCATTATATTTTTAAATAAAACGTTTTATTTTAATTAAAATAAACTTTAATTTTTAAAGCTATATTATTAAAAAATAATATATAATAATAAGCTTTTTTTTGCTATTTATAAAAATAATAGTTTTAAAAATTAAAGATATTATATTATGTTATGTTTTATTAATTAAAAAACTTAATTATTAGTAATTTTTTATAATAATATTTTTTTTATAAAATAAATAATAAAAAATATATTAAGCTAATAAATTAAAGCATAAATAAATTATAGTTTTTTTAAATAAATATTTTATTATTAAAATCTAGCTTTAAATAATATAAACTTTTAAACGTTTAAGCGTAATATAGTAATATAATTAAATTATAATATATTTTATAAAACTAATGCTTTTGTATAATATATATTAAAGTATATAATTTAGAAATTTTTTTATTAATAAACTATATAAAGCTTATTAATAGCTATAAACATAATTTTTTAATTAAACAAAAAGTTATAAAACAAATTAATAAAATATTTTTAAGTAGCTTATTTAAGCTTAAAAATAATATATATAAAACATTTTAAAATTAATTTAGCTTATATAATATTATTTTATTAAACAATAAAAATATATTTTTATAACTATTTATATAATATTAATTAATTTTTATTATATTATTTATTATTAATAATAAATAAATATTAAAAATTTAAGCAATTAAATTAAATTAATTTAACTTGTTTAATTTTAAGCTTAAGTTTATATAATTTATTAAATTAATAATAATTTAAAATAGTATTAATAATAGCTAATGGACCTTTTTTAAAATGGACATTTTTTGAATTTTCTACACTTAATTATAACTTTATAAGTTCGAGCTTAATCATTAAATAATTAAGATTGCTAAAATTAGCGTAGCAACTTTTACTTACTAGGTAAGTTATATTTTATTTGCGGAGTGCAAATATAACAAAAAACGAAAAAATAGTATTAAATAACTTATTTGTTAAAAATGCAACTAACGTACTACTAAAACTTATTAACAATGCAACTATAAAGCAGTAGTGTTTTAATAAAAAACGTAAAGCTAATAAACTTTCTAATGTATAAAAAATAGTTAACAAAATTATAAAACCAGTATTATAGCTATTAATAAAAGAAAAAATAGCAAAAAGAATCTCTTTTTAAAAAAACGCAAAAAAAGCATAAATAGTGCACACGTTAAAAAAGGCCCAAAAAAGCTAACAAAGCATAAAGCCTAACAACAAAAATAACCTTAATATATTTATAACTTGCTATAACTTAAATGCTACTATAAAAGCTAACTAAAAAAGCGTTAAAAATACTGTTTAAAAGCTTTTTTAATAAACTTTGTTAAATATAAATATGCTAAAATTTTAGGCATAAGTTATAGCTTTATAACTAACCTGCAATAATAAAGCAGTACTATTTAAATAAAACAAAAAAGTGCTAATTAAAGTTAAAAAACAAGCTAACAACTTTAAAAATAAAATACTAGCTAATATTATTAAAGCAATAAATATAGCGCTTATAAGCAGCAATACAATTACTGCTAAAAAGCTATATAGCAAAAATATAATAATTACTTTTAAGAAAACAATGCTTTAAAAAGCTAAAAAAAAGAAATAAATTATAAAAGCTTTTAAAAAAAAGTTAAAAGTATAACAAAAAAAAGCAGCACTAATAATAAAAAACGTTTTAGCAAAACAAATTAAAGTAATATATTTAAACAAAGACTTATTATAGTTATTATATAATAAACATTTTAAAGTTATAAAGTATAAAAAAATGCTATTTAAAAACGCAAAAGCTAAATTTGCGTTAATATTATTATATATAAGCAGCATTATAGCAGCTAAAATAATATGCAAAAATAGCTTTTTATAAAAAGCTTAACTATTTAACTATAAACTTTTTACTATAAAGCTTAAAGTTATATAGTGCTTTAATTGCTATAAATATAGTTATATAGCTAAATACTGCTGCAAAAACTTAAAGTATAGCTATTGTTTAATTTTAAAGCACTAAAAAAGTAAAAAAAGCTACTTAATAAAAACGTAAAAAGCAAAGCAAAAATGCATAAACTATAAAAAAGCGTACGTAATATAAAATAAAGCTTGCTAAAAAAAAGTTAAATAAAAAAACAAAGCAAAAGTAGCATATATATTATAACTTAAAAGCTTTTAAAATGCTAAAAAAGCAGCAATAATAAACAAAAAAATAAATAAAAGTAGTTTAAAAATACTAATAGCATTAATATTTGTAAAGCTAAATAAAAAAAGATTATTAGCAAAAAAATAACAAACTAATAATATAAATAAAAACTTATTTTTATTAACTTAATAATATATAATATTGCTTTTTAAAATATTGCAAGATTTAAAAGTAATATAGTACACGCGCTATAAAATAACAGCTTTAACTATATAGCAGTTTAAAAGCTAGTAATTAATAAATATAGTAATATATATTACTTTAGTAGTAGCAGTTACTAGGTTATTTAATTAAAAAACAAAGCTACGTTATATATAAATAAAAAAATTATAATAAAAATGCTAGCAAAAAATATTAGTAAAAACTAAGCAAAAGTTATAATAAGCAGCAATAATTTAGCAATATTTTTATAGTTAATATATTTGCTAAATTAAAAAAAAACAGTTTAATATAGTTTAATTTAAAAAATATATAAAGCAAGCAAGCTAAAAAAACGCTATATATTTATAAGCAATTTTAACTTTTATTATTTATTATAAAACTTAAAAAGCAAAAAAAACTAAAAAGCAAATAAACTATTTAAATTTACTATATAATAAAATTTTATACTAGCTATTCTTTAAAAAAAAGTAACTAAAATAAAGCACAAATAAAAAAGCTTAACAATAAACTTAATATAAATGTTTAATAACTTAGTTACTACTTACTAAAAGAACTTAAAGTAGCTAAGTTTTAACTATAAAGCACTAAAAGTTATAATTAACTTAAAAGCAGCTTTATAGAAATACTTAAAAAAGGCAAAAAAATAAAATTAGCTTAAATTAAATAAAAATAAAGCAGCTATAAAAACAAAAGCTATTATTATAAAAACGTACATATTATGTATATTTAGCAAGCTAAATAATACTTTTAACTTTTTAATTTAGTAACTAGTAAAAATAGCAAATAAAACAACGCTTAAAAAAACTATAAAAAAAAAACACTAAGTATTATTTTAGTAGTTTTTAAAAGTAGTTAAAATAG
This sequence comes from Xylaria sp. FL1777, assembly GCA_022578965.1. Lineage (NCBI taxonomy): Eukaryota > Fungi > Ascomycota > Sordariomycetes > Xylariales > Xylariaceae > Xylaria > Xylaria sp. FL1777. Next base: position 13,885 of record MU400705.1, on the reverse strand, counting down.
AAAAAAAAGCAAAACAAGCATATTGCAAGTTTTAAAGCAAAAGAACTAAAGCAGCGTAGCAAGCTTTTAAAAAAAAAAAAAAAGCTTTTAGTAACAAAATAAAAAAAACGCAAAAATATAGCTAAAAATAAACATTTATAAAAGCATTTAAAAATTTTAAGTTATTATAAAGCTTAGCTAAATAAACAAAGTTTGCTTATAAGCTAGCTTTAAAAGTTATTATAATTTTACTACTAAAACAAACAAAAAATAAGCTACCTTTTGTTAATATTTTTAAAAAAAAAATAGCTTTACTAGCAAAACGCTTTTTTTTTGCACTATTAGTAAACCTGTTTAATATACTTAAAAAAAACCTAACTTATAATAGCTATTAAAAGTTTATAGTTAATATTAATACAAAAAAAAAAAATATAATATTGCTAATATAAAAATTAGTGCTATAAAAAACACTAAAAAATAATTTACTACTTAATAGCTTTTTTAAAGCTTATAAACCTGCTTTAGCAAAAAAAATAGCAATATTATATATTGCTAGCTTTTTATTAAAGTATTACTTAATATAATTTAAGCAAGCAAAAGTAATAATTATATTTAAACTTAAAAAGTTAAAAAAAACTAAAAGAATAGCTAAAAAGTAATGCTTTATTGCGTTTATTTATATAATAAAAAAAGTACTAAAAAAGAAGCTATATTACTACATAACAAAAATAACTAAGCAAAAAGATCTTTTATTAAATAACTAAATAAATAACAAATAAAACAAATTAATAAACGTAGCTATTAAACTAATATTAAAAACAGCAAAAAAAGCAATTAGCAAAAAAAGCATAGCATTTTTGCTACAATTAAATATTATAAAAGCTTTTAATACTATTAACAAAAAAAAAATAATATATATTTTATAATAAAAAAGCTTTTTTTTTTAAATAGTTATATAAATAAACTTTTTTATATTAAACTATATAATATGTTTTTGCTTTAATAAAACAGTGTTTTAGCTAATAGCACTAAAGGCTAAAGTTTTTTAAAGGTTTTTATTTTTACTTTTTTTTTTTTTTTTGTATATTTTAATACTTTATAACAATTTTACTATATATTAAAAGCTAGTAATAATTAGCTTTGCTAATAATACTAACTTTATTATAGCAAACTTAAATGTAAAATAAAATTATAAAGCTTTAAAAGCAGCATAAAAAACGTATAAAAGCTAAGCAAAACAACATAAAATAAAGTTTGCACTACAAAAAAGCAAATTAATGTATTTTTTTAGCAATAAAATAGCGCTTATATAAATAGTATACCTTTTTAATATAATAGTACACTTAAAAAACAGTGCAAAATTTCTAAAGATATAGTTTAATAAAAATATAAAATAAAAAAAATATTTAGCAAAGCTTAAAAAAAAACTAAGCATTTAGTTATATATAGTAATTAAGCTATAAAACTTTATATAAAGCAATAACATAATAAAAGCAAAGCAAATATATGTTATAATAATGCAAAACATTTTAGCTTATAGCGTAATAACTTAGCACAAAAACTTTAAAGAAAACAAAGCAAAAAGCATTGCTAATTTGCTAGTAATAACTTAAAATAAATGCTTTAAACATATAATTAAAGCTTTTAAAGCAACTAAAACAAAGTACTTAAAAACTAAAATAAAGATCTTTTTTATTAACTTATATTTTAGTAGTAAAACAATAGCTTGTAAGCACTACGTAAAAAGCTTAGCAGCTAAAAAATTAATTTAAAAAGCAATAAAAAAAATTAAAACTTTTATTTAAAACATAAAAGCTTAAAAAGCTAAAAACTAAACAAAAAGCAAGCTTATAAGCAATAATAAAAGCATAACTAAAAAAAATTTAACGTTAGCTTTAAACTTTTAGCAAAAAAAATAGTTAAAAAAAAAAAAACTTAAAATTATACTAAAAAAAAAATAAATAAGCAAATAAAGCTAAATTAAAACAAGCAGCAGTTATTTAATAATAGCTAAGCAAAAGCTTAGCAAAAATAAAGCTTTTAAAAAGTATAGCAAATTATTAAAGCATAAAGCAGCTATAATAATATAAATGTGCACCGAAAAAATAAAGCTAAAGGCATTCTTGCATAAAAGAAAAGTTTTAGGCTTTTTTATGCTTTTCTACAAATGCATAAAAAAAAAAAAGATTTTTTAGTATGTAGTTCTGCGTTATAACTTGCTAAAAAACAAAAAAAAGCAATTATAAAAAAGCTTTATAGTTAAGCTGCTATAAATTAATAAAAACTTATAACTAGCTATAAAAAAGCTTAAAGCTATAAGTAATATTACAAAGTAATTACTTGCTACTAATAAAATAACAATATATAATAAAGCAGTTAGAATAAAAAGAAATAAAAAAAGAAAAAAAAAAGCAGAAAATAAAGAAAAAACCAGCAAAAAAAGCAAAAGCGTTTCCTTAAAAGTTCCAAAAAACAAAAAAAAAGCTTTTATACGCTTCTTAAAAAAATAAAAGGTCTAAAAGCTTCAAAAAAAGTTTTTCTGCCTTTTAACTATTACTTTTTGTTTAGCAAGCTAGTTAGTAAAAACTAGTTATTACAAGGTAAAAGAACTTCAAAATAGCAACGTAAACATTGTTGCATAAGGTTTTTATTTGGCTTTTTGTACGGTTTTACCTATAAGTACACAAGTAAAAAAACCGCGCTACAAAGCAGCACAGCGGGTTATTAATAATAATAATATTAATAATAGCTTATATAAAATTATATTTTAATATATATTATTAGTTATATTTTAATTATAGCAAAATATATTATATAAAATATTAAATATAATTACTAAATAAATATTTTAATATTATATTATTAGTTAATTTATTTAGTTTGCTAAGTTTTTTAATAAATTTTAAAAGTTTTAAAGCTATTAGTTTTTTTAAAAAATAATTATTAATTAAACTAAAGCTAAAATTATTAAAAGTTTATAATTTTATAATAAAATAAAAAAATAACATTAATTAATAAATTAATAAATAAAGCTTAATTTTTAACTATTTAAGCTTAAAATATTATAATATAATAAAGTATTTTAATTATAAAGTTAGCATTAAATATAAATATTTATTAAATAAGCTTTGTATAATTGTATATTTAATATATATGTACTAAAACAAAGTATAATAATCTTTGTATTATAAACTATTTATGTTTTATATGTTTAAAAGAAAAAAAAGTTCGTATAAAGCAAAAGTTCTTTTTTATATATAAGAACTTTACTAGTATACAAGCTAAGCTAACACTAAAATTACTTTAGTTAATGCAATAGCTTTTATATAAAGTAGTCTTTATATAAAACTTATTATACGTACTATATATAAAAGTTATAACTAATAATTAGTTATTTTAACACTAGCTACTTTTTTTTTAGTTATAATTTTTTTTATATAATACTATTTAAAAAAAATAAAAAAAACTAGTTTTGTAAAAAGTTAAATATTTAGTACTATAGTTTTTGCAAAAAAAAGGTTGTTTATATGTTTGCTTTTTTTAAACTTTGTAGTTATATAAAGCTTAAGTTTAAAAATAGTTGCTTTTTAAATAAAGCATTTAAACCTTTATATAGTTTAGCTACTGCTAGCATAATTAAGGTTCTTTATTTTTATTGTTATATAATTAACTAATATTAGCTAATAATATAAAATAAAATATTAGCAGTAAGCAATTTATACTAAGGTTAATTAAAGGTTCCTTTTTTGTATAGCTATAAATTTAGTAATATATTAAAGTATAAAAGCTAAGCTTTCTTTATAAAAAAAGCTTAAATTTTGTAGTACTTTTTGTTGCCTTTATATTTTTAGACTTTTTACTTTATATAGCTGCTTATTTTGCTTTTAGCTGCTTTATATACATATATATATATTTATAATAGCTTTATACTTAGTTATTCTTATATATATACTTATATATATATATATATATCTTTATATAATAATTGCTTTATTATAATATAATATTAATAGTTGCTAACTTTGCGTTATAAGCTAAAATAGTAGTTATAACGTTATATAATTACTAACTAATAATTTTAACAATTAATTATTTCTTTAGTTGCTATATATAAATATATATATTTATTTTTTTTTATATAGCTTATTGTTTAAATAGTTTGCTAATAATTGTTTGTTACATAAAAAATAACAAGTTTTAAGTTATATGAATGCCTTTAATTAATATTAAAGTTTAAATTTTATATAGTGCTTTAATTACCTTTATTATAGCCTAAATAATTCGTTATAAAAGCTACTTTTATGTAGTACTTATTTAGTTGTATAGCATTATAGTTGCTTTATATAGCTAAAATGCTTATATAAACTACAAAAGCTTTTTATTTTAAGGTTGCTAACAAATAATAAAATTTTAAAATAATATATATGCTATATATGTTTAGCAATTATATAATGCTTGTTATAATTACTATACTTAAATAAATAAAAAAGGGTTAAATGTTATATAGTAATTTAGTAAAAAAAATAAAAAAAAAAATATTAAGCATTTATATATAGCTTAAAAAATAGTTATATAAAAAAAAATATAAAATTTGCAATATTTTATAGTTTTTAGTATTTTTTTTAAAGTTAAATATATTTGCTTGTTGCTTTTTTACTTATTATATAATTATTATAACAATTTTCGTATAAAAGTATTCTTTTAACTTTCTTTTTTTTTTTTTAATTTATTTATACAAAAGTTATTTTTATTTTTTTTTATAAATGCTTTTATTTGTACAATTAGCTAATTTATAAATACTAGGGTCTTTAATGCTTAGTTTAATGTTTTCTTTGTAAATATATTAGCTAGATTATTTTTACTATTAATTTATTATACTTTAAAGATTTTTTTCTTTTTATATAACTTTTTAAGTAATATAATATTAATTATATAGCGTTTTTTTTAAGTAGTTTCTAGCTTTACTAAATAGTTATATAATAATTTTATGTTTAAACATAATATAACAAAAATTAAAAGTAATTTTAGCGTAGCTATAATTTTTTAAAGAATTATATAAAAAGCTATAGCACTATTAAAGCTATTTATTATGCTATATAATTTATTAGCTAGTATACTTTACGTTATTTATTTATATTTGCTAAAGTTTTAATATATAATATTTTCTTTAATTTTAAAAGCTAAGTTTTTTTTTATATAATACTTTATTATAAGTATAATAATAAATTTAAGTTATAAAGTTATGTTAATATTATTTATAAATAAACTGTTTATAAAAATAAACAGTTTTATATAGCTTAAATTTAAAGATATAAACGTTAATCTATAGTTATAATTATTTATTTACTATTTAACCTTATACTTTAAATTTTTAATATTTACTAGTACTAAGTTAATTATTTAAGCAATAATTGCAAAGTTATATATAGCCTTTAATTAGTAAATGCTATTTATATAAGCGCTGCATATATATTAAAAAACATATTATTATGTAGCATTTTTTATATAAAAGTTAATTAAAGCTAATTAGTTTATTTAGCTTTTTTACGTAAGCGTTATATTTTTTTTATACAAAAAAATAACTTAACTACTATTAAATTTAATAAAGTAATTTTGTTATAAAGTTTTTTTTAGCTTTATATAAAACTTTGCTTTATATAACTTATATTTTTTTTTTGCTAAAAATTTAAGTATAACAAAGCTAAACATATTATTTATTTATAAACTTATAATATTAAATTTATATAAAAGTTTTAATATAAATAATAAATATAAGTTATATATAATAATTATTATATTAAGTTTTTTATAGTAATATTAATAATAAGTTTTAAATTAATATAGCTTTAATTTAGCTAAGCTATATAATAGTTATATAATTTATATAATTATTTCTTTAAAATATTTTAAAACAAGTTTAAAAAATAATTATATAAAGATTTTTTATGCAAGCTTGTTTTTTAATTATATATATGCTTATATAATATTTTAAAGCTTACTTAAAGCATTAAAGTCTTAAATTAGCAAAAGGCTTAAAGCTAATAATAGCTATTAGCTTATTTGCTAAATTATTAGCAATTAAATTAATACAGTTTTTTTTTTTATATTATTATAGCTTTATATAACTAATTTAAACTTTTTAGATAGCTTAGTTATTTTTTTTTTAATTTTTTATATAAAGCAAAACTTAAAAATTTAAGTATTACTATATTTATTTAGGTTATATTTTACAAACTAAAAAACACTTTATATAATAAAGTTATTAATCTTTATAGTGTTCGATTTTTTAAATAAAGTGCTAAAAGTGCTAATAATGCTATTTTTGCGTAATTTTACTACTAAAGCGTAATTTTATTTCTTTTTTAAAATAAAAATCAAATTACTAATGTTTTATATAAATATTATAAAAAAGTTTTTAGCTTTTTTAAGTTTTTTACGTTTTTTTTGTATAGCTAGTTTTATAGCTAGTTTTATAGCAGTTATATTTTTTTTTTATTGTTTATTAAAATATATTTAATTATATAATAATATAGCTTAACTTATGTTTATTTAAAGCAAATTAAGCTATTTATAAAATTAATAATTATATTAAGTTCTTTAATTAATTATATTTTGTATAGTTTTTTTTAGCTTTGCTTTTTATGCTATATAAAAACTTTACTGCGTAAAAATAAAAATAATATTTTGTATAAAGCTAGCTTATTACGTTTATAAATTATATAGCTAATTTTAACTTTTGCTTGTTTTTTATAAAGCATTTTTATAGTTTTTTTAATTGCTTTTGCTTTTTATATAATATTTAGCAAAAAAAAAAAGTTTTAATTAACCTTTAAGTATGCTTTAAATATAAAAAGCGTTAAAACTAAGCTATTAAGCTTTATAATATTATTTAAAGCTTTAATTACTATTTATAAAATTAACTTATTTTTTATATAATAATTTAATTTAACTTTTAATATATTATATATATAACAAAAAAATTTATATGCTTTTTTTATTTTGCTAATAGTTTAATAAGCTTTAATAAGCATTTTTTAATATTTTATATTTATAATTTTAGCTTAGTTCTAAAATTCTTTAAATAAAAAGTTTATGCTAAAATTATATATAATATAGTTTAAAAGTCTTTAATATATATTAATTTAGCATTTATATAAAGCTTTTTAAACATTTTATATAAACATAAATTTTAAAAATATAGCTGCTTAAAATAATATAGCTATATTAATTATATATAAAACTTATTTATTATTTATTTATATAGCATTAATTATAACTTTATAATTAAAATTGTAGTTATTTTTAATTGTAAACTTAAAACAATAAAATATTTAGTTATATAATTAGCAATAATAGCAAAACTTTTAAATCTTTTTTAAAGCAAAGCAATTAATATTATAGCTTATATAATTAAGCATATTATATAGTTTTTTTATATAAAAATATTTAAAGCATTTATAAAGCTTTTAAAGTTTTGTTTTTATAAAATATAAAGTTGCTTTATATAAGCTAATATTAAAAAACAAGTGTTTTTATTTTTATATAACAAAAATAATCTTTTTATTTTGTTATATAATAACGTTTTTTATATTATTAAAGTATACTTTTAAGCAGTTAACATTCTTTAATAAAAATAAAAAAAAAATAAAAGTATTTAAAATATAATATATAATTATACTAAAAACGTTTTTTATTTATATAATACTTATAATATTTATAGTATTACTTTTATTAAAACAAATATAAATATTACTTAAAGTTTAATTAATTTTTATATAAAAATATATTTAAAAGTATGCTTTTAATTAAGCTTTTTTTACTGTTAAATAGTTAAAAACGCTAGTATTTTAAAGTTTACTTTAGTAGTTCATACAATAATAATTGCTTAATATAAACTAATTATATAACATTATTATTTTATAGTTTTAAATATTTTTTTTTATGAAATATAATAAAAAAATGCGCTATTTATTAAATATTAAGTAGTTTAATTACTAAATTTTTTATTAATATTTTTAGCATTATTATTTAACTTGAAATATTCTTTGCATTTTGCTATATATAAAAAAAATTCTTTTAAAGTAAGTTTTTAGCTATAAATTATTTTATATAAATTAAAAAATATATTTTTTATATAAGCTTTTTTTTAAAAAATATAATATATTAACTAGTAGCTTTTTTTTTAGCAAATAAAGCATTTTTTGTTTATATAAAAGTTTTAGTTCTTTTAATTATAGCTTTAAAAATAGCTTAGCTATTTAATTAGTTAACTTAATAACTTTAGTATAAATTTAAGTTATTAATTTTTTATATAGCTATAGTTATATTTTTAGTTTATAAAATATAACTTATTATTTTTTTATATAAAAGTTTTTGCTATATTATTTAATACTATACGTAAGCATGCTTATAAATTAGCAAAAAATCTTTTATATATAAATTTTTAAAAAATTAACGTTATAATTAACTTTAGTATACTTTAATATGCTTATATAACGTTTATACTTAATTAAATTTTGCTTTAATAATTAATATTAAACGTTTGCTATGCTTTTTTAAGCTTATTAAGCATTAATTTAAATATTTTATATAAAGCTAAGTTTAAGTTCTTTTTTTTTATTTATATAAAAAAAACTATTATTTAGTTAGCTTAATACTAGCTATAATTTATATTAATATTAAAATAAGTATTTATTATATAATATATTTTATTTAAGTTTTATTTAAACTAATATAGTTAATGAAAAAGTTCTTTATATAACTTTTTAAAATATATAAAAATATAGTATAATATTAGTTTTTTATAATTTTAATATATTAGTAAGCAGTAATAAATAAATAAGCTTTATTATATAATAAGTTATATAGCTTGCTTATATAATTTTAGCTTAAGTTTTAGCTTTTTTAAAAAGCAATATATTTATTAAAAAATATAAATTTGTTTTATATAAACTTTATTAAAAATAAGTTTAAAAACATGCTTTTAATAGCTAAATTTAATATTATATAAATATATATTTCTTGCTTTAATATTTGCAGTAAATAATACTAAACAAAATATTTATAGACTAGTTAAAAAATTAGTTTATAGTTTGCTTTTATTATATAAAAATTAAATAGCTTAAAAAAATTCTAATGTTTAATATTTAGCTAAATTAATTATAATTAATATTTATATTATTATGTTTAAAATTATATATTAAAACTTAGGTTTTTAAAAAGTAGTTTAATATATTAATAGTTTAAAGAGTTTTAACTATTATATAAAAAAATATTTAGCTATTAGCTTAATATTAAAAATATTACTAATAGTTAAATAGTTATTATATAATAAATATTTAGTAGTTTTTTTAATTTTTTAATTATAAAGTTTTTATAAGTTATTTTTATAAGCTTTTAAATTATAGTTATTTTTAATATAGAGTAGATTTTTTTTAACTTAAGGTTTTTAAACAAACCGTTTTATATGCTTTAATGAATTTTTTGGAAATAATTTTTTGTTTATTTTTTAAAAGTTTTAACAAACCTTTTTTAAAAATAGTTTTATAGTTTACAAAAATATAAATAGTTAACATAATAAAATGCTAGCTTAATATTTAGCTTAATTTTAGTTATATAGCTAAAATTAATTTTTTAGCTTTATATTTTAACATTAATCTAAATATTTATTTATTATATGCTTATTAAAACGTTTTTAGCTAAATCTTTATATATAAAAATAACTAGCTTTAACTTTAAAAGCGTTATAAATAATTGTTTGTTTTTTTAAAACATAGTAAATTTAGCTAAATTATATAATATATTTAATTTTATATTCAAGTTATATAAATTGCTGTTTTGCTTTTATATAGCAGTATAATTAATATATTGCCTAGTGTTTATATAGCAATATAGTTAAAAAAGTAATAAAGTTGCTTGCTATTTTTTTTATTTTGTTTTTAATACTAATAAACAAATTAAAAGTTTGGTTTTTATACGTAAATAAATTAGATTTTTTTTTTTCTTTATATATGCTTACTTTAGCTAATTAAAAGAAATAAACTAAACAATATATCCGTATATTAAAAAAAAAACAAATGTAATATAAAGAACAAATTTTTTTTTAATAAGTTAAAATAAAAATATGTTATATAACTTTATTATTACTTTAGCTAATTTATAGTTTATTGCAAATAAGTTAAAAGTATAAATATAACTATTAATTAGTATTAAATAAGCTTTATATAATTATATATTTAATATATATATACTAAAATAAAGTATAATAATCTTTATATTATTGTTACAAAATTAGCATAAAGGTGGCTTTTAGAGCGGCTTAATGCTTTTATATATACTTTGTATTTCTTTTTTTGTTAGCTAAAGCTAAAGTTATGTAATGACTTACCTAGTTTACTAGGCTTACAGTAATTTAAAGCTTATTAAGCTTACGGTAATTTAAGGTTTACTAAGCTTATAGTAATTTAGTGCTTATTAAACTTGCAGTAATTTAAGAGAGATTATTACTTTTTTTACTTTTTTTTTGTTTATATAATTATATATTTTTTGTATTTAGTTATTTATTTAGTTTTAGTTCTTTAGCTATTAATTTTTTATAACTGCTAAGCATTAATATATTTATTACTTTTAATTTTTTAAAACTTTTATTAATACATAGTAATAAAAATACTTTAAAAACCTTTTTAATGAATTACTGTTAAAAATTTTATTATTATTTGCAAATTAAAACTTTAAAAGCAAACCTGTTATATTAATATATAATAGATTTATTATATTTTAATAGCTTTTTAATTAATAAAACTTAATATATAAAAATAAAGATTAGTATAAAAAATTAAATAATAAACAATTTATAAAATAAACTTTTAAAAATATACTAAAAAAATATTTAAAAAATAAAAATGCTAAATAGCATTATATAAATAAACTTTATTTAATAACTAATAAAACTAGATTTAAGTTATATTACTAAAAATAAAAAGTTAAAAATTAAGTTTAAAGATTTTAAAGATTTTTAAAACTAGTAATATACTAAAATAACAAATTTTAGTACTTTTATTAGTTATTTTTATTAAAAAAAAAGCAATAATAAAAGAAAAAAAGTTAAGCAGTAGTAATAAAAAAAAATTAATGTTAATGCTAGCATTATAAAGTAAACTAGTTGTTTTAACTTAAAGAATAACTTAAATATTAAGTGTTATAACTTTTAAACTAGCATAAATATTAGCTATAATAATTAAAGTAGTAATAATATTTGCTATTATAATAATAAGTTAAAGCTTTAAACAAATAATTATACTATAATTAATATTAATATTATTATTAGTAAATTTAACGCTTATTTTTATTATTGCTATACTTAAAATAATAACTTAAAATAAAAAACTTAACTTTTTATTATTATTACTGTTTTTATTATTAAAATTATTTATAATATTAAAAGTGCTAAACATTAAAAGTTTTAAACTTATTGCTTTAAAGCTTTATAATAAATTTATAAATATAAAAGCTTTTTTAATTTATGCTAAACTTTATTTAAAATAGCATTTTATTATTATTACGAAAAAAAATTAAAAAATAATAATTATTTTATAATTTTTATTAAAAAAAGTACTAAAATAGTTTTAATTTATTTTAAAAGATTTTTTAAAAGTTAATAAGTTAACTAATTTTAAGCTAAAAATAAAAAAGATTTTTAAAAATTACGTTAAGTTTAAAAATTAAATAAAAATATTATTTAGAAATATTTAAAAAGCAAAATATATAAAAAAAGCATTTTATTACTTAAAACAAACAAAAATAGTAATAAATTATGCTATAAAATTTAAATAATTAATAATAATTTTAAAATTACTTAAGCTTATATTGTTTTATTTATTTTATAGTAAACTTAAAACTTAAGTTTAAAACAAACTATATAAAATAAATAAACTAGCAAAAATTAATATGTATATTAATATAGCTATTATAATTAATTAATAATTATTTAATTAGTACTTTAAAACTAAAAAAACTAAAAAAAAAAAAAAAAAAATACTTAAAAAAGTATTAAATAAAGGTTTAAATAAATTAGTAAAGTTTAAGAATAATAACTTTAAAATATGTTTAAAGTTAAATGTTATAACTATAAAAAAAAAGAACATTTTTAAAAATAATGCTAATTTAAAAAAAAAAACAGAAAAAAAAGCTATAAAAAAAAAAGATTTTTTAACTTAAGAAAAAAGTACAAGTTATAAAAGTTTAAAACAATAAAAAACAATAAAACAATTTAAAAAATATGTTTTTAAAGCAAAAATATAAAGTTGCTATTTTAAGTTAAAATAAAAATATTATATTAAATAAATTTAAATGCTTTATTTATACAGATTAAAATAAATAAACATATAAATACTATTTAAAAGCTTTATAGTTATTAAAATAAATTGCAAAAAAATATATTTACTATATAAACAATTAAAGTTGTTTAATATATAACTTAAAAAAATAATTTAATTAAAAGTAACAAATAATAAAAAATAATAAGTTAATATAATTAGCAGATTTATAAAACTATAAAAATTTTAAACTATTAAAGCTTAAAATATAGCTTAAAAAAAAGTTATATTTAAAAAAACAAAACTATAACTATAAATAATATAATTATTAAATTAATTATAAACTACTAAAATATTTAATTATTAAATAAACTTAAAAAAATAAAACTTATAAAACTTTAAAGCAAAAACAAATAAAATTAAAAGCTATAAAAAATACTATAAAAAAAAATTAATAAAAATAAATAAAGTATTTTTATAGCTTAAATTGCTTTAAATATAATAAAATAAAAAAGTATTAATAGTTAACGCAAAAACTAATATGTTTTAAAAACTAAAGCTAATAATTTAATTAATTACTAAAAGTTATTATTATAACAAAACTATAATAAAAAACAATAATAATATTTTATGCTTAAAAGATTTAAAATATAATAAAGTATTATAAAATTGCTATATAATATATTATTGCTATTAATATTTATTTAATAAACTAAAAAATAATTAGTTTTTTAAACAAATTGTAAAAATAAAAATATAGAACTTTTATAAATTAAAGTAATTAGTTATAATTATAGTTTACTATAAAAATTTACGAAAATTTACAACATTTAAAAAAAATTTTAATTATACTTATAACATTATTTTAAAAAAATATAAAAATAATTATTATAAATATTACTAGTTAATTAAAGCATAATTATATTAAAAAATAGTTGCTAAAAGTAAAAAAGCTTAAAAACTATAATTTAAAGCTTAATTAAAAGCAAAAACAAAACAAAGCATAATAATATCTAAAGTGCAAAATAAAACAAACGTTTAAACATTTTATAAAAAAAAATTAAAAAACAAAATAAGCATTTATTAAAAAAGCAATAAGTAGCTAAAAAAACTAAAGTTTTATATAAAGTTTAATATAATAACTAGCAAAATTAATTTAAAATTAAACTTATATATTAAAAAAAAAATATAACATTTTAATTAACTTAAAAACATAAGCTAATATAATTTTATTTAAAGTAATAAAACAAAATAAAATTTTCTAAAAATATAAGCAAAAATCTTAAAAGATTAAAAAATTTAATAAAAGCATTTTTAGTTATAATAATAGTTATATATTTAAAAAAACTAAACCTTTTAATATATTTATATAAAAATATAAAAAATAAATTATATTAAATATTGCTAATATATTTAATTATAATATTATTTTAAAAATATTATAATTAAAAATTAATAACTTTTTAATTTAATAAAAAGCAAAAATTATTAATTAAGAAAGTAAAAAATAAAGCAAAAAAATTAGAAAAATCGCAAAAAAAATTCTAAACAAAATACTAAAAATATATTATAAATTTTATAAACTATTTAAA